>JANHMN010000093.1:0-37657 GCA_030674055.1 Rhabdomys pumilio | reverse complement strand
GATATAAAGAAACTGAAAAAATCAAATGATTTTCTCATAAAATGCTGGAAAGCCTTTGATAAAATTCAACACCCCTCCATGTTAAAGGTATTAGAGAAATCAGGCATACAGGGCACATACTTAAGCATAGTCAAAGCAATGTACAGGATGCTCATAGCCAACAAACAGAATGGACATAAATTTAAAGCATTTCTACTGAAATCAATAAAAAGAAAAGGCTGCCCACTCTCTTCCAATCTATTGAATAGAGTACTTGAAGTTCTAACCAGAGTGATTAGACAACTGAAGTAGATCAGCAGACAGAAATTAGAAAGGAAGAACACAATGTATCATTATTTATGGATGATATGATAGTATACATTAGTGACCTCAAATATTCTACAAGAGAGCATCTACAGCTGATAAACATCTTTGGCAAAGTGGCTGTATATAAATTAACTTTAAGAAATCAGTAGCCCTTCTCTATACAAATATTAAATGGGCCAAGAATGAAATTAGGGAAACAACATCCTTTACAACAGCCACAAAAAAATACGAAGTATCTTTGTGTAACTCTTAGTGAGCAAGTGAAAGATCTGTATGAGAATAATCTCAAATACCTGAAGAAAAAAATAGAAGATTATCAGAAGATGATAAGATCTCTGATGCTCAGGGATAGGTAAGGTTAACATAGTGAAAATGGCCATATTACCAAAAGCAATCTACAGATTCAATGCATCTGCATCAATATTCCAGCATAATTCTTTATAGACCTTAAAAACACATTTTCAAATTCATATAGAAAGAAACCAGGATAGCCAAAAGAATACTGAAGAATAAAAGAAAATTAGAAAGATTACCATCCCTGACCTCAAGCTCTATTACAGTGTAATAGTGATAAAAACTGCATGGTATTGGTACAGAATGTTGATCAATGGAATCAAACTGAATGCCCAGAAATAAATGCACACACCTGTAGACACTTGATTTCTTATTATAAGGAAGCCAAAACCATACAATAGAAAAAAAGAAAACATCTTCAACAAAATGTGCTGGGTTAACTGTATATCTACATGTATAAGAATAAAAATTGATCCAAATTTATCACCGTTGCAAAAAGCAAAGTCCAAATGGAGCAAAGACCTCAACATAAAACCACATACACTAACTCTAATTGAAGAGAATCTGAGAAATACCCCTGAATTCATTGGTAGAGGAGAAAATTACCTTAACAGAATACCAGTGGCTCTTGATCTAAGACCAAGAATTGATAAGTGGGACTCCATGAAACTACAAAGCTTCTGTAAGGCAAAGGACACTGTCAATAGGACAGAAAGACAGCTTCTGGATTGGAATAGGATCTTCCCCCATCCTACACACGACAGAGGTGTAATATGTATTAAAGCCACTATGAACATAGTGGAGCATGGGTCCCATGGAATGGTGGGGCATCTTTTGGGTATATGCCCAAGAGTGGTATAGCTGGATCTTCTGGTAGATCTATTTCCAATTATTTGAGGAACCTCCAGATTAATTTCCAGAATGTGTTTCCAGTTTTCAGTCATACCAGCAAAGGAGGAGTGTTCTCCTTTCTCCACATCCTTGCCAACACGTATTATCATTTACATTTTTGATCTTAGCCATTCTGATTGATGTAAGGTGGAATCACAGGGTTGTTTTGATTTTTATTTGGCTTATCACTAAGGACTTTGAATATTTCTTTAAGTGGTTCTTGTCCTTTCAAGATTCCACTGTTGTGGATTCTGTGTTTACCTCTGTATCCCCATTTTTTATTTGATTGTTTGTTTTTTCTGGAGGTTAGCTTCTTGAGCTATTGATGTATTTTGGATAGTAGCCCTCTATTGGATGTGGAGTTTGTCCAGAATTTTTCCCCATTCTGTAGGTTGCCAATTTGTCTTATGAACTATGTGGTATTTTTTTATAATCTCAAATTTTTTTAATCGTAAGGAAACAAAAGGAAAACTTTGAAACAGTTAGCACATGTTAAACACTAACAGGCCAATATTTACTTCAAAACTTTATCACTGCCATATTACCAATTTTCCATCATTTTGCTAAATTTTTCCCAAGAGTTTTAAAGCAAAGTACAAGAATTTTTTTTTACTATGTATTTAATTAATAATGATTTCTTTTTAAACAAAACCACTATGTCACTATTACAGCCTAATAAACTAAATAAGTAGTGCATGTGTTGCAGTTTTCATTGTATTTAAGTTTCCTCTATCAACAGTTTTAATTCAAATCATGTTTTAAATTATGTCTACGCATGGCTGTTTGGTCAGGATGGTTCCTTTATGGACTATGTCTTTGCCTTACACAAGCATTTCAGTTCTATGAAATCCATTTTTATCAATTTTTGATGTTAGAGCCTGATACACTGGAGTTCTATTTATGAAATCCACCCCCTCCATCCCCTGTGCCAATGAAGCACCATATACTAACTAGCCCAAGGTCCCTGACATATATACAGCACTTCTTTGTTTGGTCTCAGTGAGAGAAGACCTGCATAGCACTAAAGAAATTTGAGGCCCAAGAGATTGTGTAGGCCATGTGGAGTGGAGTGTGGTGAGGAGAGGTCAAAAGGATTGGTGAGGTGTGGGATGGGATGGGGAAGTAGCAATCCCTAACATTATTAATGACACACTTTTATTCTTACAGACAGGATTAAGTTGTCCTCTGAGATTCTCCACCCAGTAGCTGACTCAAACAGATACAGACTCTCACAGCCAAACTGTGGATGTAGCTTGAGGACTTTTATGGAAGAATAGGAGGAAGAGTTCTGAGCCCCACAGAAGATAGGAACTCCAAAAATAGACTAAGAGTAAGTTTACCTGGATCCTTGGGGCTCTCAGATTCTGAACAACCAAACCAAAGAATATACATGGGCTGCACCTAGCCCCTCTCTCTCACCCACTTGTGCACACATGTAGCTGATGTGCAACTTGGACTTCATGTGACTCCCAAACAACTGGAGGAAAGCTATCCCAAAAGCTGTTACCTACGTATGGGGTATATTCTTCTAACTAGGCTGCCTTGTCTGGCCTCATTAGGAGAGGTAGCACCCAGTCTTGCAGTGCCAGGGAGGGGGGACACCCAGGGTATACCTCCTGGTCAGAGGAGAAGGGAAGGGCCACTGAACCAGATGTAAATTGAATATGTAAAAGAAAATAATAATAGTAATAAATAAATAAAATAATATCCTTAGTTGTGTGATTTTTATTATTTCATCTATTTCACCTGAAGACAAGTTACACATTAAATTGTTTATGTCATATTGCTGTGACTTTATTAGGATACACACATATGTATCTATATATACATCTGCTTGCATATGTTTTATTAAGAGACTCATCCATTTCTTAGGTTTTAAGTATTGGCCTTATTGCAGGTAAGTGGATGGAACTACAATGAATGATCCTGAGCAAGGTCATCTATATAGACGATTTTCATGTTTTCTCCTATAGGTAGATGCAAGCTTTTAAGATCTAGTAGCTATCTGTGTTTTCTGGGGATATCTACAGATTAAGTAGCTAGTGTGTGACCAATCAAGATTAACATTTTCTATGTGGTAATTTTTTAAGTGGTAATTTTAAATAGTTTTATTTAAAGAAGGAGAAATTAGAAGTGGATTGGGTCAGGCGAGGGAGGATACAGTAGAGTAGAAAATAGGAAAGGGAGAACTAGCACTACAGGCCTTTTCTGTACGAACTTAAATTATATGAATATAAGCATTGCCTGTATGTGTGGGGTATGTGTAAGTATGAACAGAAGGTAGTTTTCTAGGCTTCTTCCAACTGCTTGTGTCCTGGGTATTAAACTCTGATTATCTGAAAGAAAAAAAAAGAAATAATACAGTGTCCCCTGGCTCTGCTGACTTAGCTTCTGACAATCCATTTTCTTGTTCTCAGAATACTTTGAATTATAAAATGTTATTGTGGTTTTTGTTAGTATGCTGGGTAAAATAATTTTTATTGATTTCATTTTAAACTTCAAAGTTTGTAGTGAGTTAAAATGTCCTTCAACATAATTATAGGTCATATTTATTTTCAGATTGTAAAATGCTAGTTAATCTGTTGAACATTTTTAAAAATTGGATTCCTTTTTGAGAATTTCATATATGAGCACTGTATTTCCAAAATTTTTCCCTTTCTCTCCCTCCTCCAACTCTTCTGAACACCCCATACTTTTCAAATACATCTTATTATTTAATTATTGTTCATATATGTATGTATATATGTATACATGTATAAGTATATAGGTATATACAAATACTGATAAAGTGTTTTGAGTTAAAAAATATATATGAATATGAGCATTGCCTGTATGTGTGGGGTATGTGTTAGTATGATCAGAAGGTAGTTTTCAGAGTCTTCTTCCAACTGCTTGTGTCCTGGGTATTAAACTCTGATTATCTGAAGGTGATCCTCTTGATATGTTTCTCTTTGGACCACAAAAGAAATCTTTTGAAGAATCATAGGGAGCTGTTATTCTGTAGAAGCTTGCTAAAATGTGTACATGCATAAAATATTTAAATCTCATATCTATAAGATATTGAAGACAATACTCCAGCTTGACACCACATACCAATAAGTAAAGTCCATGGTAGACCCTGGGATGCATAGTTTGGTGTTTCCAACTTTGATGGTCATATTGAAACAAAATTTCTCCTTTCTCAGTATAGGAGGGCTTATTTTCCCATCTTAAGGTGTAGTTTTCTACATACCTATGTATGCAACTACAGTGACCTGCTATATACTGTGCCTAGTCATTATAAATGGAGCCTGAACACAGCAGCAGAAATGCAGAGTGACCTGCTTCCTTACATTCCATTTCTCTGAGATTGTTATTTAAAAACAACAACAACAACAACAACAACTGATATATGTATTTGAAACAATGACAAAATCTAAGGGTTAGTCACAGCTAAAATTACTTCTCACACTGATTACATAATATATTTTGCTATGGCCAAGACACAGCAGGAAAGTGATGCCTCATCTCTGTTTCCACTGTGCTTTTGTTTCCATGTCCTATTCTATAGTCCATCATATTGCAACTCTGTGGTCAAACCCATGATTAATTAGAGTCACTCTTTCATTTGTTTTGAACAGTGAAAATGCCTATTTTGATGCACTGTCAAAAGTACAATCTACTCAAACCTAATATGACAACACAGCATCCAATTTATTCTTTTAGTTGGTAGTGAATACATTTGAACTCCACCCACCTACCCTGTCCTTGTTGACACTTTTTGGTTGAGTAGAGACTGCAAGTGCAATTAAATATAAGGACTTCTTGTTATCTAGTCATTCATTAGCTCATTAGTTCAACAATGAAGAGAAGTGATGTTACATTCCATTGCAATATTTGTCTTGTAATATTTGTCTTGCTTCTCTGAAAGAATATCCTAATAAGAATTCAGATTTCACTTCAATATTTGAAAGAAACTTTTAACCTTTACCTTTTTACCTCCTGTTTGTTTTTTATGGCAGTAATGTTTTCAGAGATTAAGGTTGTCTGCCATGCATATGAAGTGACAGAAATGAAAGAAGCAAAATAGAGAGTGTTCATGTTTCCCTATTTGTTGTTAAATTAACACAATCTATATTGCAAACAGTTCTCTATTACAAAGAAACACACAGAACATGACACAAGAACAATCTGACCCTTGGAATACCGAGGGCAGAAAGAAGTGTTCTGCATAACAAGCTTCAGAAAATCTCAAACAAGCTAGATGGTTTTAAGATGCATGGGCTTATTATGCAGAATTGCCTGTAACAGACATACACTGTGTCAAAGCATATTCTAAGTATGTTCTAAGATAAGATAGAAATGTGGTATACAACAGACATGTTGACCACTAAGATGAAGGAATTTGCAATTTCTTAAGATAGAAGTGTTAATATGTTTCATATATTTCTCTAACATGTATTTGTGTACCATAAATATCTATGAATCAAGGCATTTTATTTTCTGGTAAACATGATCTAATGATCACATAATATATTGGTGGTTTGAATAAAAATATTCCCATAGGCTAATATAGTTGAATGTTTGTTTCACAATTATGTACTATTTAGGTAAGGAGGTATATTCTTTCAGGAGTAGCTGTAACCTTTTTTGTGTTGGGGGTGGTTTGTATTCTGAAAGTGGGCATTGAAATTTCAAAAGCATGTTTCCAGTTCTCCAGTTCTCTCTCTCTCTCTCTCTCTCTCTCTCTCTCTCTCTCTCTCTCTCTCTCTCTCTGTTGATATGGATTACCATATGAATCACTCAATGTATGTTCCTGTGCCAGTCTGTGTGATTTCTACCATTATTATCATGGTGAAATAGCAATCTAAATATGTGAAGATGCCTTCAAATTAAATAATTTATTTTATAATATCCTTAATCAGAGCAATAGAACAGTAAATAAGACAAAAGATATCTGTGAAGTTGAAATCAGATTGGTTAGCATAGCAAATTTCAGAAAACTAGCAATTGAGAAACATTCTATCTCAAAACAAACAATGAAGTCAAAACACTCAGGAAAAAAATCAAAAATTGAAAGGTACCAACTCAGCACTAGAGACATTATAGTCTCAGATGTCCACAATGGAAAAATGAATAATGAAAGTGTGGTTCTTGCAGACAAATGGATGTAACTAGGAAATATCATCCTGAGTGTGATAACCTAGTCTCAATAGAACACACATGGCATACACTCATTGAAGTGGATATTAACCAACAATCTTGGAATACCAATGATACAAATCACACACTATATAAACCTCAGGAAGAAAGATCAAAGTGTGGATCAATCAGTCCCACTTAGGAGGGAGGACAAAATAATTACGGGAGTCAGAGGGCAGGAGGCACATAAGAGGGAGATAGAATTGAGAGGGAATAAGTGGTCAGGATCTGGTGTGAGAAGAGATGGGGAAGAAGTACAGAGGGTCAGAAATTTAAATGGAGGTGTGGAGCAGTTGGGGATAGTGAACTGGGGGTAACCACAAGAAAGTCCCAGATGTCAGGAAAGGAAGAGGTTGCCAGAACACAAGTGGGATAGCATTGACCAAAATTCCCATCAAAGGGGAGATACAGCCAGTAGAACCCATATCCAGTGGTTAGGCATGGCCCTCCTTTGATGGATTTTGCCACCCATGCAACTCAAGATATTACCCTAGAATTGCTTCTGTGTAAAGGAAATGCAGGGATAAAAAGTGGAGCAGAGTCTGAAGGAAAGACCATCCAGAGACTGCTCCAACTAGAGGTAACCCATCTGCAGACACCAAACCCAGACACTGTTGCTGGTGCAAAGAAACACTTACTGATAGGACCATGGCTAGGCTGTCTCCTGAGAGACTGACTCTACCAGAGCCTGACCAATACAGATGTGGGTACTCACAACCAAAAACCATCAGGCAGAGCACAGGGATCCCAATGGGGAATTTAGGAAAAGAACAAAAGGAGCTGAAGGATTTTGCAACCCCATAGGTAGAACAACAATATCAACCAGCCAGATCTCTAAGAGCTCCCTGGGACTAAACCACCAACCAAAGAGTTCACAGGAAGGGACCCATGGCTCCAGGTGCATATGTAGCAGAGGATGGCCTTATCTGGCATCAACAGAAAAGAAGGCCCTTGGTCCTTATAAAGCTCTATGGCCCATCCAGAGTGATGAGACCTGAGTAGGTGGGAGGGTAGAGGAGTACCCTTACAGAAGCAGGTGGAAGAATTTGTGGAGAGGAATCTGGGAAGGGGGACAATAAGTGCTATATAAACAAATAAACAATTGAAAAAAGAGTTTTACTTTTTTCAGTGACTTATATAACATCCATATTACCTCTGCTGTATAATTTTATAACACCTCCTTGCATAATGCTCTTGTTATGTGAGCTGAGCTGCAGGCATCTCTCCAGTTTAGTGTGCACATTAAAGTCAATGAAACATCCAATCAGTTACATCCTGTTCCTGAGCTCTCAGTTTATAAACAAACACTAGCTACAACCCAGGCATCTATTTTAGTTCTCAAGAATAAGAGGCTTTGTTTTTCCTCATGTATCAAACATTAAAATAGATGAAACTTCTACTGTTCTTTGAAACAATAGTACTGTTTTTTCTGATCAATGGAAGTAAGAATCTTACAGAACTTAGTATGAATTTTGAGAGACACTTTGCTCTAACAATGTTCAGTTTAAAAAGTAAAATATAATAGAATATTTGGAGTCAGAAAACAAATAAATCAGTCAGTTTATGCTACACTGAAATAATTATGGGGCAGTAGGCCAACAAGGGCACATAGTGAAACAATGTTACAAAATCATATAAGGAATCCAAAACAGAAAATAAAACTGATAATTTCAGTATAAAGAGAGTTTAATACAATTAGGTGAAGAAGTTTTTAACATACACAATCAGACATACTACAGCAGAATAAGACATTTAACATGCTGTGGCACTGGTTAAACCATAGTATTTTATTTACTATCATAGATAAATTATAATTTTTTAACTAAATTTATTTATTTATTTATTTATTTATTTATTTATTTATTTTGGTTTTTTCAAAACAGGGTTTCAGTGTGTAGCCCCGGGTGACCTGGCAATCATTCTATAGACCAGGCTGGGCTCGAAATCAGAAATCCGCCTGCCTTTTCCTCCCAAGTGCTGGGATTAAAGGCTTGCGCCACCACCGCCCAGCTTTTAAATAAATTTAAATGGATATTCCTTCTTGAATTTTTTTTGTGCCTGATCCCAAGACTACAGTTTTTTTCTGGCCTTAAGGCTACAAAATAATGTAGCAATTGGGGGCAAAAATCAATCCAAGCAGTGCTATACTGGAAGCCAAGATGGAGAACACTTCCATAGCCACCATGACCTTCCCCTTTGTGCTATGGTAGACAGGGAGGAAAGTGATCCAAACACAGAAGAACACCTGCATGCTGAATGACAGGAACTTGGCTTCATTGAATGTGTCAGGCAGATTCCTGGACAAGAAGGCCATGGTGTAGCTCCCAAGTGCTAAGGAGCAGAGGTAGCCCAGGACAGTGTGGAAGGCAACTGTTGAACCCATGTTGCACACAATGATGATGTGACCATGTTCAGCATGAGGATCTTGATCAATGAAGGGAGGAAAGGTAAGCAGCCAGATTCCACAGATAATAAGTTGGATCAGTGTGCAGATGGGAATGATGAAATTAGGGGCTCTTGATACCATTAACCACCTCACCATTCTAGCTGGAACAGTGGCCTTGAATGCAATAACCACTGTAAGAGCTTTGGCCAACACTGTGGAGAGAGCCACAGTGAACAAAATTCCAAATGCTGTCTGCTGCAAGATACAGGTGGCTGTGTTGGGCTGGCCAATGAAGAGCAAGGAACTGAGGAAACAGATGAAGAGGGCCCATAGCAGGGTGTAGCTGAGAGCCCTGTTATTGGCCTTGACAATGGGTGTGTCTCTGTGCTTCATAAAGACTACAAGGACCACAGCTGTGAGTACAGAGAAGCCCAGTGCTATGATGGTGAGTGCCATCCCCAAGGGCTCTTCATAGGCCAAATGATCACAGATTTCTGGAGGCAGTGATTCTTCTCTGAGTTGGCGTAGTGACTTTCTGGACACTTCACAGACTGTTTCATATCTGTTGAGAAATGAAAGTAACTCAATCAATCCTCAGATGTTCTTTTCCACCTAATATATTAATTATCCGCAGCTCATTGAAGGGCTTCCTGAGTCACCTTACTTTATTATTTCAGAAAAACCTTTTTTAAAGACTCTGTGAATCATTTCAAATCTATGCAGTGCTTTTAGCATATGGTAACGTACATTCCAAAAGTTCAACAGCTCTTCTATGTCTTTGTATAATTTGCCTCAATTTGAGAATTGTTACATCTATTTTATGAGTCATGACATTTCAGAATAATACTGCATAAATGCAATTTGATTCTGATATCATCTTATGTAATATGTCTAATAGTGAATATATATTTTGTACAATACTGACATAATAGTTTGAAATTCATTTCTTAAATGGTATTCTCTGATTTGGGACCCACATGTCCTCATTTTCATAAACACCTTGGGTAGTCCAATTTGGTTAACAGTCTGAATTATTTCAAACTACTAAATGCCCATACATTCTTAAAGCTTGAATCCTTCACTAGTATTATGTTGTCACATTTAGCTATGGCGTTTGTTAAAACATAGGGGCAAACTATTACTAAGTAATTAAAAATAGTTTTGAATACTCTTCTCCTAATAATTTGTGAGTTTTACCTTGAATTAAAAACAGGCTCCTCAGATTATAATTTCACAGTTCTATTCCATCAACCCTTTGTATATTTCTGAAAACCATCATCTCATCAAGGGATTGTTGTCTCTGTTTTATATTTTAAGTTGACATTTATTGTGTTTTTTTTCTCATAAGAATCAAATTTCTCCTTTGATACCCTGCAGTGTTTTCTTTAATGACCATGGAACTCTACTTTTTTTTTCTCAAGTGACTTACAAATTTACAAGTTGTCCCTTTGCCCTCTTCATGAACATTTTGCTGTTGCTTTTTTATTGTACAATGTATGCTTCAAGAGCAAAATTCTATCCTTGACTCAATTAAGGAGCATGATGTCTGTTTCAATATCTAATTTATTTAGAGATGACACTTTATTTTAGAATCAAGTTTTGCATACTCTACATATTCTACATTTTGCTTCAGTGACTTTTAAATTTTTCTCATGTGTGTTTTAACCCCTAATTTGTCTTATATATAACATAAAAATTTAATCACTGAAATAAAATTGTGCAATAATATAGATCCATGACTAATGTTCCTCTATTTTGTGATACTGAAAATAGCTGTGGATATACCGTATAGTGTTAAGTACAGGGAAGAGATATTCATCAAAGGAGTATTTCATATCTGCTACTATGAACCCACATGAAATTTCATGGTGGTAGGAATTCATATCACATGACGATGAACTCAATGCTGCCATTGAGCTTAATCTACTTATTGTCAAACCCCATCTTAATGTTTGGTTTTATGTTTATCATTAAGAGACACACTCATCCTTACTCCAAGAAACCTATCTCAACAGTGATCTGTGATGAAGGACAAGACATATGACTATGGATGATCATGAAGTAAGTGATGCTTTAATCCCTATCCATAAACAAGTACTTTATAACTATCCATTCTAAGGTATTACAGAAATAAATGCATAATGGTTATAAGATGGGGATGCAAGTTGTCGTTTTCTGGGGTATACATTCATCACGTTAAGGAACTCACAACAATTTAGGATGAGTTTCATGATTGGTTCTGCATATGCGTGGTTTGTAGAAAAATGAGGAAATTTTCTTACCATTTTTTTGCAAATTATCTCTTTCAAAAATAGTCAAAGAAAAAAGTTAATTATTTTACTTGTGTAACAGTTGATGACTATACTGGTTTCCCAGGCACCGTCTAAATGCAAGGTTCATAAAAATGACCATGAATAAAACCAAGAGGTAATGTACCAATATGAAAAATGTTATGAAACATGTAAAGAGATGATTAAGAATGGAAAAAAATTGACAAGTGCTAGTAGGAGGGGAGTTTACTGAATACATGAGGCTAGTTGTAAAAGAGTGACAATGACAAAACCTTAACAGCATATGGGATTTTGGGGTTGGAATATGTGGCCCATCCTCAAAAGTGAGGTGGATTAGGTGCAGACATTCTCTTCACTCCATTCTGCCAGACCTTACCCCTCAATGTCATCTCAAGTGATGCAAGAAAATAAACAGCTGAAGCCTCCCTTTCTCCTCTATCTTTAGTGGATACCACAGATTATACCCCTCTATCCCATCTCCCCCAGTTACTGGTGTATGCAAGCTCAAAATTCAACAGACAGGACCTGGTAAACTATAGGTAAGCCATCTCCTGTAGAAAACCAAGTAAGATCCCCACACACCTTCTCTTTTTGGGGTTGTCCTACACAACACCCAAACACACCATTCCCAGCTTTGCAACCTTCTGTGCCCTTGTCCTTCTATCTCCTATGGATTCCACAGGTTTTGACTTATTTCTGGCTTTCCCCACTTGTTGCTTTTATCAAACACCAATTTCAATATAACCCCCCGCAAAAGGCAGGCTAAAACAGACCTAACACACTTCTACTGCCCCTGAAGCCAATTCCCTCAGTATTATTTACAACTCTATAGCAGAATATTTTAATCTCCTTTTCCTTGGAACCCATCTCCAACAGATCATAAGGACCTTCTCCACTTTTCTTTCTGCCTAATTTTTCTAATACAAAAAGTCCTTCTATGTGAATACATCAGCTGAGTCAGCAAGTAAAACTACTATTACACTATTGATATATCCAGAGAGGTGACATAATCTAAGAAAAAATACATCCATCTAACAAATACAAATATTAAAAAATCAGCTCTGAGACATATAATTATCCCTATCCTAGACACATATGTGATGACATAACAGCATAATAACAGTTAAGGCAACACATCTACACTAGAACAGAGGTCTCCTATCACATATGACTCTAAATATTCTACATTCCTGAAGCAAGAAAAAAAAAGCTATAACACAGATTATGTAAAGATGATAGATGTTCGTATAGAGAATGTAAATAAATCCCACGAAGACAACCAGGAAAACACACAAAAACTTGGTGGAAGTAAATAAATCTCTTAAAGAAAGCCAAGAAAAACTAAACAGTTGAAGTAAATAAATAAAACTTTACAAGATCTGAAAATGGAACTGAATCAATAAAGATGAACAAACCGAGAAAATTAAAGATATTTAAGAAGAAATACATCCCTCAGTCAAAGAAATTGTATCCCGTGATGATCTCCCAGCTAAGGACAGGGTGAGAGCAGGAAGGGTTCATTACTGTCTCTGCTGTTGACTCCACCTGTGTCTTCACTGTCCATCAGTCTCCAACCAGCCTGGTGTGGGAGGTCTGGACTTATGATCAACCAAGCACCCAGCTGCTTCTCACAGCCCACCGCCCCACTGATCTATGAGTATAACACAATATCTGTCATTCACACATTTTTTGCCAGTCATGTTTAGTTCAATCTGTGTTCTCTCTGCTGTTCTGCCTCTGGTTCATAGACATACAGGCAGTGTGAGATATGGGGTCCCTCTCAAGATGTAAGCCTCAATTTTGATCAGTCACTGGTTGGCCATTCCCACAAGTTCTACAACTCCATTACTACAGCACATCTTGTAAGCATGACAAATTGTAAGTTAAAGGTTTGCTGGCTG
The DNA here is from genome assembly GCA_030674055.1 of Rhabdomys pumilio. Lineage (NCBI taxonomy): Eukaryota > Metazoa > Chordata > Mammalia > Rodentia > Muridae > Rhabdomys > Rhabdomys pumilio. The sequence goes on along the minus strand of JANHMN010000093.1, from coordinate 24,407 downwards.
GGCTGATATGCAGGTCCTTCTGTAAGGAGCCTGGGTGTAGAACAAGGCCTATTCAGACTTCAAATCCCAAAGTACTAGGAAACAGTGCTAGGGTCACTCTTTAAGAGTGTTGGAAGTTTACACTGCAGTAGGTTTTTACATTGCTTCCCCAGAAGGTTTGACATACCTATCTACTAAGAAAATATATGAGAATGTCCTGCTTTGAAAGAAAATGACCCCATAGTCTCATAGGAAGTGGCCATATTAGGAGTTATGGATTTATAGGAGAAGTATAACACTGTGGATGGTCATTGAGATCTCACCTATTCAAGCCAGGCTCAGTAACGCATTGTGGCATTGTTTTCCTACTGCCTGCTGAAAGAGAACCCTTAGCTCCTAAAGTACCCTGTATGCCTACATGGCACCATGATTCCTGCTGATAACACTAGGCTAGACCTCTGAGTTGTAAGTCAACTTGAATTAAAGGTTTTCTTTTAATACAAGATTTTATAAGCAAGGTGTCTCTTCACAGAAATAAAAACCTACATATATTGAGATTTTTACATTTACCAACTAGGATAGCTGTGATTAAAATAAATTATACCAAAACATTGTTCCAATTCTTCAGCTACTGGGGACTAGGTGAGGCAGTTCTTCCTTGGTTTTCTCTTGAGGTAAGCTTTAGGTGAAGAGTGTTGGTAGGGGCAAGACTTGGTCATGTGAAATAGTTAGAGTTGCCTTTTCTATAATAAGATGTTTACCTGTATGACATCTTAAGTTACTTTGCAGTGGTAGTTGAACAGCCTGAGTTCCTCTGAGTCCAGAAACTACAGTCTCTTGTAGAGAGCTCTGGCGAGCCGTGACAGCATTCGTCATTACAAGATGGTGCTGGCATCCGGCGCTCCCACAGGTAAACAAGTAAATTGCTCATGTGCAAGTGGTGAAAGTGCGCCAAGTCAGTGCCCAGCCCGGGAAGTCATACGGGGTTATGAGCAAGCAGCCAATCAGATATGTCCACGCCACCCTAGGGTGTATATAAGCAGTGCCATTTTGGGGCTCTCTCTCTTCTTCCTTTCATCGCAGTAAATGCTTGCTGCAGAAGGATCCTGGTGCCTGCGTGCGTTCTTGCTGGAGAGATGATTGCGCGGGGCACAGTCTCTGTCATTTAGCACCTCAGAGAAAGACAGCTAAGAATTAAGTAAAAGGATTTATTTTAAGCACAGGTCAACTATAATATCCAGTCAGCTAGTATCAAATCAGAAAGCTTCTCTGGCTAAGCTGGTTAACTACTTGGAAACAAAAGAGAAAGGAAAGGAAAAGAATTAAGATGCTTTGTATAGGCAAGTATGCACAGACACATTGATGCAAAAAAATACTCAATAAAATACTCACAAACAAAATCCAGGAACACATCAGTGACATCATCCATCAAGATTGAGTAGGTTTCATCCCAGGGATGCATGGATGGTTCGATATATGAAAATCCATTACATAACCTACCATACAAATGGAAAAAAAATCACGTGATTTTCTCATAAGATGCTGAAGAAGCCATTGATAAGCTTCAATACCCCTTCATGTTAAAAGTATTACAGAAAAAGGCATATGGAGCACACATATAAACATAATCAAAGCATTGCAGGGAAGCCAATAGCCAACAACAAACAAAATGGACAGAAAATTAAAGCATTTTCACTAAAATCAGGGACAAGACAAGGCTACCCACTTTCTCCTTATCTATTCAATATACTATATGAGGTTCTAGCCAGAGCAATAACACAACTAAAGGATATCAAAATGATAGAAATTGAAAAGGAATAAGTCAATGTATCGATATTTATGATTGATAGAATACCAAAATTCTAAAAGACAGCTTCTACAGCTGATAAATACCTTTGGAAATATGGCTTTATACAAAGTCAACTCTAAGGGGTAGGCACAGCTGAAAATACTTCTCACACTGGGTAAGTAATATATTTTGCTGTGGCCAAAACACAGCAGGGAAGTGATGCCTCATCTGTGTTTCTACTGTCCTTTGGTTTCCATGTCCTATTCTATAATCCATCATGTTGCAGCTCCATGATCAAACCGATGATTAATTAGAGTTTCTCTCATGTTCGTTTTGAACAGTGACAATGCTTATTTTGATGCACTGTCAAAAGTACTATTTACTCAAGCGTAATATGACATCACAGCATCCAATTTAATTCCTTTAGTTGCTACTGAAGACCATTGAATTCCACCAACCTACCATGTCCTTGTTGACACTTTTTTGTTGAGTAGAGCCTGCAAGTGCAATTAAATATAAAGACTTGTTGCTATTTATTAGCTCTTTGATTCAACAATGTACTGCACAATGAAGAGAAGTGATGTTACATTCAGTTGCAAACAGTTGTATATTACAAACACACAGAACATGGAACAAGAACAATCTGACCCTTGGAATACCAAGGGCAGAAAAAATGTGTTCTATATAACAGGCTTCCAGCTTAAGGATGGTAGATTGTTTTAAGATGCATGGGCTTATTAAGCAGTATTGCCTGTAACAGAAACATACTGAGTCTAAGCATACTCTAACTCTTGCCACACTAAGATCACATAGAAATATTGTCAACAGATGTGTTGACCTCTAGTAAGAAGGAACTTTAATTTCTTAAGATTAAAGTGCTAATATGTTGCCATATATTTTTCATGTATACCATGGATATCTATTAATTAAATCATTTCATTTTCTGGTAAACATAATTTAATGATCATATATTATATTGGTAGTTTGAATAAGCAAGCTCCCATAGGGTAATATATTTGAATTTTTTTCACAATTATGTATTATTTAAATAAGGAGGTATATTCTTTCAAAAGTTGCTGGAGCCTTTTGTGTGTTTAAGGTGGGGTGTATTCTGAAAAATGGGCTTTGAAATTTCAAAAGCCTGTTCTAAGTTCAATGTCTCTGTCTCTGTCTCTGTCTCTCTCTCTCTCTCTCTCTCTCTCTCTCTCTCTTTCCTTTTCTTTCTCTCTGTCTCTCTCTCTCTCTCTCTGCTGGCTGCCTGTGGATTAAAATATAAACCTCTCCATGAATGCTCCAGTGCCATGGCTATCTGCTTTCTACCATGACTATCATAGTGAACTAACACTCTAAATACATAAAAATGCCTTCAACTTAAATAATTACTTTTAAATTTTCCTTAATCACAGTAAATAAGTCAATACCTTTGTATACAATTAACTCTAATAAAACCTCATGACTGAGTATCAGTTTGATGTACAATCATTTAACTCTGTATTTCTGGAGACAGAGGCTAGAGATATCTGTGAGGTTGAAAACAGACCGGTCACCATAGCAAACCCAGGAAAACTAGTGATACACAAAAATTTTATCTCAAAATGAACAATGGAGTAAAAACACAGGAAAACAAATGAAGAATCAAAAACTATAAGCCACCTATTCAGTACTGGAGATACTAAAAATCTTTAAGTCTTCTGGCATGCCCTTGTTTTCCCTGCCTCTGCTCCAGAAATTTTGCCTTACAGACAGAACCTAGTTTTTTGAACTGACCTCAGTTATCTGCTCCAAATCTCTGTACTTTACTTAGTTAGACTATGAGTCACAGATCAACATTGGATTTTCATAGGAATCAAATAGATCAATTAACCCATCAAATATATTCAAAATTATCATGTGAGATCAGAACACTAAACTTATTTCTAAAAAATTTGGCATATAGAAATATGTCTTTTTCCTCTATAATTAATCTCTTATGTGTTTTCTCCACTATCTGGTACAAATATTCTTCTGTGAACATTGGTGAGGTCAAAGTTTGACAATTCCAGTTATGACTGGCATTATTCACTGTTTGCCTTTTCATGTTTGTTCCAACTTTCATGCTCACTAACAACATATGTTAGCCAGTAAATATACAATGTCACTGCCACTATGAAATTCATCAGTTCACCTTCCCATATTGATATATTAGAGATTATTTCCATTACCCTAATTCCAATGGAAGCTGAACACTTTTCATGTATCTTAACTTGTTCACACAATACTCTTTGGAGAGCAAATGATATAATTATGTTCAACTCCTTAACATTCTTCAGCTCTTTTACTCATTTGTGGTAGTTGATTATATTTGGTGCATAGGACTCTTTTCTGAGTATCCTCTAATATTCTCTACTCTTTTTCAGGACTTTGATAAACTCATTATCTTATGTAGTTAATCATATTGATTACCATCTTTTTCATGCTCTTTTTTCATTTAAAATATGTTTTACTTTATCGCTTCCTCTAAACATTTATCCTCTTTTGCTCCCCTGATGCTATTCTCTTTTTTTTCACTTCCCTTGGGGATCCTTATTCCATGTCAGAGATACGTTTTTAAGGTCATGAAACTTAAAAGTTACTTTCTTCATATTTTTATGTATGCAAAATTAATATGGGTGTATGTGAGTAAGAGTTGTTATTGATTTTATTTATCTGGTTCATTTTTAGTAAAATAATTTCAAATTGATATGATTTTGCTACAAATGTTATGATTTAGATATTAATTTTCTGGATAAAATTTGTTGACTATATTTTTAATTCTCAATCTGTGGTTAAACATAAAAGGAAACATAATATATTATTTTACCACACATAATTATATGATTTATAGTAGAAAGCTTTGGTGGATTAAATAAAAAATATGGTTGAGAGTGATTAAAATAGTTTGTGAAATATTCTGAAAAAATTCACAAAAATGCATCATTTTTTAAGGTACAGTATCCAATTGACTTCAAAAATATAGAAACTAAAAAATAATAGCATAAGCTGTCTCTAGAACTCTAATTAATATTGAATTAGTCTATTTAAGAATGAGAATGCACCCTTCTGGCATATGCCTTCTGTGAAGGCAGATCATCAGCATGTCTGCTCCTCTGAAGACCCAACAGTTTGAAGGCCTCCCAGGAATCTTGCTACATTTAGGGCAACAGGTAAGGGACCCTCCAGAACAGCCACAGAAGTTGGAAAGCCTGAGGAACCCAGTAGACTTGGGACCCATTCCTCCTTTCCCAAACTCTGCTCCCCCTTGGAAAGTGTGCCTTACACTGGGGCAGATTACTAGCTTGTCTACTCCTCTAAAGATCCCACAATCTGAAGGCTTCTCTGGAGTCTTCCTGCATGCTGGGCAACTGACTGAAGAGTCTGAAGGCCTCCCAAGAGAACAGCTATGTGCAGGACAACAGCTTGGATGATCCTCTGAATACCCAAAAGTATGAAGGCCTTCCAGAAGATCAGCTACATGCAGGGTAAAAATTAGCAGTTTGTCTACCCCTCTGAAGACACCAAAGTTTGAAGGTCTCACAGGAGGACTGCTACAGCCAAGGCCATAGGCCTCCAAGGAGACCAGCATCAACCTGGAGACATAGTAGGCAGGCTCCAGACAGAAGCATCCAGGTCACATAACACCAGAGATAACTAGATGTTAAGAGGAAACAGCAAGACTATAAGCAACAAATACTTTGGTATCATCAGAGCACAGTTCTCCCAGCATAGCAAGCCCTGCATAAATCAACTCACCTGAAAAACAGGATGCTGACCTAAAATCGTGTCTCATGAAGATAATAGAGACTTTTAAGGAGGATATAAATAACTCAATGAAAGAAATACAGGAAAATACAGGCAAACAACAGGAAGCCCTTAAAGACGAAACAAATAAATCTCTTAAAGAAATACAATAAAACACAATCAAACAGCTGAAGGAATTGAACAAAGCAGTCAAAGACATAAAACTGAAAGAAAAAAAAAACACAAATGGAGACAACCCTGGAAATGGAAAACCTAGGAATGACATCAGGAAATACAGACATAAGCATCACCAATGGAATACTAAAGAGAGAGGAGAGAATCTCAGGTGTAGAAGACACTTCAGAAGAAATTGACACAATGGTGAAAGAAAATTTGAAACAGAAAAACCTCCTAACCCAAAACATTAAGGAAATCAGGGACACAGTGAAAGACTGAAATGAAAATCCCCTCCTCACATAATAATCAAACACTAAATGCACAGCTGAAAAAAAAAAAAAAAAACAAAAAGAGCATTAAAAGTTCTAAGAGGAAAAGGACAAGTACAATATGAAGGCATATTTATCAGAATTATATCAGACTTCTAACAGAGACAGTCAAAACCAGAAGGGCCTGAACAGAGGTCATGCAGACTAAGAGAACAAAAATGCTAGCCCAGGTTAATATACCAAGCAAAAGATTCAGTCATCACAAATGGAGAAACCAAAATATTCCAGGACAAAACTGAATTCCAACAATGTCTATCTACCAATTCAGCCCTACAGAGAATTCTAGAAGAAAAATTCCAACATAAGGAAGGTACCTACACCGAAGAAAAGACAAGGTATTAATCATCTCATAACAAAGCTGAAAGGAGAAAATCACATGCACAGAATTCCACATGCAATGACAAAAATAACAATAACTAACAATTATCAGTCTTTAGTATCTCTCAAAATCAAGAGACTAAATTCCTTAATAAAAATACATAAGCTAACACACTGGATACACAATCAGTTCCCAGCATTATTTGCATACAAGAAACATAGTTCAACAAAGACAGACACTACCTCAGAGTAAAATGTTGGAAAAAGGTATTTCAAGCAAATGGTCAAAGAAACAAGCTAGAATTGCCATCCTAATATTCAATAAAATAGACTTTAAACCAAATGTTATCAAGTGAGATGGGTAAGGACACTTTATATTCATCAAAGGAAAAACCCACACAAGAAAAAGTCTCAATTCTGATTATCAATGACTCAAATACAAGAGCATCTACATTCATTCAAGAAACTTTACTAAGGCTTAAAACACACATTGGATACCATACAATAATAGTGGGAGACTTCACCACTACAATCTCAGTAATGGACAGGTCATTGAAACAGAAACTAATCAGAGACATACTGAAATTCATAGAGGTGATGAACCAAATAGATTTAACAGTTATATACAGAACATTTTATTCTAAAGCGAAACAATATACTGTCTTCTCAGCACCTTGTGGTACCTTCTTTAAAAACTAACTATATAATTGGTCACAAAACAAGCCTCATCTGATACAAGAAAATTGAAATAATCCCATGCATCCTATCAGATCACCATTTACAAAGACTAGACTTCAATATAACAAAAACAACAGAAAACCCACATACTTATATAAACTGAACAACTCTACTCAATGATAACTTGGTCAGGAAAGAAATTAAAGACTTCCTAGAATTAAATGAAAACGATGGTACAGCATACCCAAACTTATGAGACACAATGAAAGCAGTGCTAAGAGGAAAATACATAGCACTGAGTGCCCTAGTAAAGAAATTGGACAGATGCTACTAGCATCTTAACAGCACAAGTTAAAGCCCAAGAACCCAAAGAAACAATAAGACCCAAGAAGAGTAGACGGCAGCAAATAGTCAAAAATCAGGGCAGAAATAAACAAAAAGGAACAAAAAGAATGATATAAAGAATCAACAAAACCAAAAGCTGATTCATTGGAAGGATCTACAAGATAGATAAACCCCCAGCCAAACAAATGAAGGGCACAGTGATAGTATTTCAGTTAACAAGATAAGAAATGAAAAGGGAGACATAGCTACCAAAACTGAGGAAATTAAAAAAAAATCATTAGACCCTACTACAAAAGCCTATACTCAACAAAACTGGAAAATCTAAATGAAATGGATGATTTTCTAGACAGGTACTACATAGCAAAGTTAAATTAACAGGAGATAAAATATCTAGATAGGCCCATATCCCCTAAGGAAATAGAAGAATTCATTAAAATCCTCCTAAACAAACAAACAACACACATACACACACACACTAAGCCCCAGGGCCAGAAGGCTTTAGGGCAGCATTCTACCAGACCTTCAAAGAAAACCTAATACCAATACTCCTCCAATAATTTTATAAAATGGAAACTGGGGAAACACTAGCGAACTCATTCTATTAAGCCACAATTACTTTAATACCTAAACCACACAAGCACCCAACAGAAAGTACTTCAGACCATTTCACTTACGAATATTGATGCAAAACTACTCAATAAAATTTCCTTCAAACAAAACACATCAAAACCATCATTCATCATTATCAAGTAGGCTTCATCCCAGAGATGCAAGGTTAGTTCAATATATGAAAATCCATTTATGTAATCTACTATGTAAACAAACTTAAAGAAAAAAATCTCATGATCATTTTATTAGATGCTAAAAAAATTGAGAAAACACATCTTTTCATCTTAAAAGTATTGGAGATCTCAGGTATTCAAGGCCCCTATATAAACATAATAAAAGCAATTACTTCAAACCAACAGCCAATATCAAATTCAATAGAGCGATACTTGAAGCAATCCCACTAAAATCAGGGGCAAGAGACAGATGCTCACTCTCGCCTTTTACTCCCCCTATATACTATTGAATATAGTACTCAAAGTTCTAGCTAGAGCAATATGACAACAAAAAGAGATTAAGGGGATACAAATTGGAAAAAAGTTAAGGTTTCACCATTTGCAGATGATAAAATAGTATGCATAAGCAGTCCCAAAAAGTCTACCAGAGAAGATCTAGTGAGAACGTCAGCAAAGTGGCTGAATATAAAATTAAGAAATAACAACTATGACAACAACAACAACAAAATAGTAGCCTTTCTTTACACAAAAGATAAATGGACTAAAAAAAATTAGAAAAATAATACATATCACAATAGTCACAAATAATGTATAATATCTTGAGGGTAACTCTAACCAAACAAGTGAAACATCTGTATGACAACAAAAGTCTCTCTAGAAACATATTGATGAAAATCTCAGAAATGAAGAGATCTTCCATGCTTATGGATTCATAGAATTAACATAGTAAAAATGGCCATGCTACCAAAAGCAATCTATAGATTCAATGTAATCATCAAAATCCCAACACAATTCTTCAAAGAAAAGGAAAGCAATTCTCAAATTCATCTAGAAAAACAAATAAACAAGCAAACCAAAATATCAAAAACAATTTTTAACAGTAAAAGAATTTCTGAGAGAGGGGGCATGGAAGCAGATGTTCCTGTGTCTCCACCAGTCAAAGATAGTTTGTATATCTAGGTTGGATATTGGGTTACACTTCTGATTGAGCATTGCCATACTTATAAAGCCTTCTATTAACATTTTTAAAAATTGTATAAAAGAAAAAGGAAAAGGGGGCATGGGATAGGGGTTTTCTAGGGAGGGAAAATGGGGAAAGGGGGTGCCATCTGAAATGTAAATAAAATATCCAATAAAAATTTTTTTCTGGAGAATCACCATCCTTGACCCCAAGCTATACTGCAGAACAATAGTGATTAAAAACTCCTTGCTTTAGTACAGAGACAGGCAGATGAATCAATAAATTGATGACCCAGACATCAAACCACACACTTACAGACACTTGATCTTTGACAAAGAAGCCAGAAATATACAATGGAAAAAAAAAGAATCTTCAAGAAATGGTGCCAGTCTAACTAGCAGCCTGTAGAAAATTTAGAAAAATGAAAATAGATATAAAAGCTGGGTCCTAGTAATGTATCCAGTCTGTTAGATTATGTCTTTCTATTGAGGAATTGAGTCCATTGATGTTAAGAGATATTAAGGACTAATGACTATTGCTTACTGTTATTTTCATTGTTAGAGGTGGAGTTATGTTTTTGTGGCTCTCTTCTTTTTGGTTTCTTGTAAGAAGATTAATTTCTTGCTTTTCCTTAGATATGGTTTTCCTCCGTGTTGGAGTTTCTATCTAATATTTTTTTGCAGAGCTAGATTTGTGGGAAGATATTTTTTGACTTTGGTTTCCTCATGAAATATCTTGGTTTCTCCATCTATGGTAATTGAGAGTTTTGTTGGGTAAGGTAACCTGGACTGGAATTTTTGTTCTTAGGGACTGTATGCTATCTGCCCAAGATCTTCTGGCTTCTTCTCTGTTGAAAAGTCTGATGTAATATTAATAGGTCTGCCTTTATATGTTACTTGGCCATTTTCCTTGACTGCTTTTAATATTCGTTTTTTGTTCTGCGCATTTGGGGTTTGATTATTATGTGATAGAAGGTATTTCTTTTCTGGCCCATCTATTTGGCATTCTGTAGTCTTATTTATGTTTATGGGCATCTCTTTCTTTGTGTTAGGGGAGACTTCTTCTACAATTTTGTTGAAGATGTTTACTGGCCCTTTGAGTTGGGAATCTCTACTCTCTTATATACCTATTATCCTTAGGTTTGTTCTTCTCATCATGTCCTGGATTTCCTGTATGTTTTGGCTTAGGTGATTTTTGCATTTTGCATTTTCATGGATTGTTGGATCAGAGTTTCTATGGTATCATCTACACCTAAGGCTTTGTCTTCAAGTTCTTGTATTCCATTGGGTTTGCTTGCATCTATGACTCCTGATTTTTTTTCTAGGTATTCTATCTCCAGGGTTGTGTCCTTTTCTGCTTTTGTCATTGTTTCTATTTGAATATTTTAGATCCTGGATGGTTTTGTTCAATTCCTTTACCTGTTTGGTTATGTTTTACTCTATTTCTTTAAGGGATTTATGTGTTTCCTCTTTTAGGGGTTCTACCTGTTTACCTGTGTTTTCCTGTATTTCTTTAAGGCAATTATTTATGTCCTTCTTAATATCCTCTATCATTATCATGAGACAGGAGTTTAGATCTGAATCTTGCTTTTCAGGTGTGTTGAGGTATTTAGGGATTGTTGTGGTGGGAGAACTGGATTCTGATGAACCCAAGTAGCATTGGATTATGTTGCTTATGCTCTAGCCATATGGTAATCTTTGGAGTTAGCTGGCCTTGCTGTCTTTAACTGGAGCTTCTTTGTCCTGTGAGCCTGTGAACCTGGGTGTATCAGAACTCCTGGAGATCAAGCTATCTCTCTGAGTCTGTGTGCCTGTGAGCCTGTGAGCATGGATGTGTCAGCACTAGTGGGGAAATGGGGGAGGTCAAGCTTTATTTGGGTGGGATTGAGGTGAGGAGAGTTGTAGCACAGGGGCAGCTCCAGGGCACTGATGGAAACCTGAAGCCCAGAATTTCTTTCCATCTGTCATCAAAGGTCCTTTTTCTAGGGCCTTTATAAGCAGAGTTTGGAATGTACTAGTGTATTCCTCGTTCACGGTGGAGGTGCTTCTTCTGCAAAAATTCATGTGAAAACCATTACTTTTTGTATCTTGTGTATTTTAATAGATGGAGGAGAATATGATTTTAGTAAAAAGGGATCACTAATATTTTAGTTTGCATTTGCAGTCATTATTTATTATTATTGTTATTGTTGTTGTTATTCAATCTTTTTCACAATCCAGTCATTATCCCCCTTCTTGTCTACCCTTTGATGGTTCCTCATCCCATTTCTCCTCCCCTGTGTCCAAGATGATGTCCCCACTCCACTTCCACACCCTACTAGACCTCCCTCATTTTTGGGTTCTCAATTCTCTCACAAGTTAGGTGCTTCTTCTCTCAATGAGGCCAGACTAGGCAGTACTCTGCTGTATATGTGTTGGGGCCTCATATCACAAATTGTATGCTGCTTACTTTGTGGCTCAGTGTCTAAGAGATCTCTGAGGTCCAGGTTTGTTTACACTGCTGGTCTTTTTATGGGGTTTCCCACCTCCTCAGCTTCTTCCAGCCTTTCCCTAATTCAACCAAAAGGGTCGAGAGCTTCTGTCCATCAGTTAGGTATAAAAATCTGCATCTGGTTCTTTCAGTTGCCTATTGTGCCTCACAGAGGGCCACCAATCTCCTGCCTATAAGTACACCATAGCATCAGTAATAGTGTCAGGGCTTGAAGCCTCTTCTTGAGCTGAATCCAAAGATGGACCAGTCACTGGAGCTCTTTTTTCCTCACTCTCTTCTCCATTTTTGTCTCTGCAGTTTTTTAGATAGGGATAGTTCTGGGTCAGAGATTTTGACTGTGGAATGGCAAATCTATCTATCCATTTGATGCCCTTTCTTTTTTCTGTAGGTAACTTCTACAATTTCTTGTCCCCACTATTTGTCTCTCACTCAGATTCATCAGCATCTGTCACCTTCAAGGTCTCTGGTACATTCTAGAGGGTCCTACCTCCACCAACTTCAGTGGTTGCCTGTTTTCATTAATTTTGCTGGCCTTCAGGGATGCGCTCCTGACCTCCTCATATCAGTTCATGTACCTATTTCCCCCTCCCTGTCCCCTTACCCACTCAGATCCCTCCCTCCCTCTGTCCCCACTGTAATTGCTTTCTTCTCTCACACAAGTGGGAATGATGCATCCTCACTTGGACCAATCTATGGATTGTATTTTGGGTATTCTGTAATGTTTTTGACTAATATACACTTATTAGTGAGTATATAGCATGCATGTCATTTTGGGTCTGAGTTACCATACTCAGAATAATATTTTCTAGTTCCATTCATTTGTCTGATAATCTGATGATGCCCTGATTCTTAATAACAGAATAGTATTACATTGTATAAATGAACCACATTTTATGTATCCAATCTTCCATTGTGGAACATCTGGGTTGTTTCTAAATTCTGGCTATCACAAATAAACCTGCTATTACCATAGTGAAACATGTACCACCCACAGATTCTATGAGGTATAGAACTAAAGAGAGAACTCACAGCAGAGGAATCATGAATGTCTGAGAAACACTTAAATGTTCAACATCCCTAGTCATCAGGGAAATGCAAATCAAAACCACCCTGAATTTCCACCTTACACCAGTCAGAATGGCTAAGATAAAACACTCAAGTAAGGGAGGATGTAGGTGAGGCTGAGGAGAAAGAGGAACATTCTTTCATTGCTGGTGGAATTGTAAGCTAGTACAAACACTTTAGAAATCAATCTGGAGGTTCCTCAAAAAATTGGAATTAGATCTACCTGAAGACCCAGCTATACCACCCTTGGGCATATACCCAGAAAATGCCCCATCATGAACATGTTCGATTATGTTCATGGTGCATTTATTGTGATAGTCAGAAGCTGGAAAAAACTCAAATGTTCACAATGAAAAAATGGATAGTGAAAATGTGGTTCATTTACCCAACTGGATACTATTCAGCTATTAAAAACAATGAGTTTTGTAGGGAAATAGATGGAACTAGAAAATATAATCTTGAGTGAGGTAAGCCAGTCACAGAAGAACACACATGGTTTGTATTCACTGTTAAGTAGATATTAGCCAAAAATCTTAGGATACCCACTATAACAACTCACACAGCATATGAAATTCAAGAAAAAGGAAGAGAAAAGTATGGATCATTCATTTCTTTTTAGAAAGAGGAACAAAATTATCATGAGACGTAGAGGTTGAGAGGGACCTGGAAGGGAGAGAAGTTGATGGAAAAGGGGAGCAGGATCAGGTATGAGAGGAGATGTGGGAGAAGTACAGAAGGACAATTAATTGAATGTAGGTGTGTAGCAGTGGGCGAGGGGAACTGGGGGCAGCCACTAGAACGTTTCAGATGCTAGAGAAGCAAGAGTTTCCTAGTACGCAACTAGAAAAGCATTAACCAAAATACTCAACAAAGGGGGAATAGAACCAGTAGAGACTATATCTAGTGGTGAGGCACAGACCCTTGTTGAGTGATGGAGCCACTCATGCATCTCAAAAATTACCCCAGAATTGCGCCTGTGTAAGAAAAATGCAGAAACAAAGAGTGGAGCAGAATCTGAGGTAAGGCCATCAAGAGACTGCCCCACCTAGGGATCCATCTCATTTGTAGACACTAAACCCAGACACTATTGCTGATGCCAAGAAGTACTTGCTGAAAGTCCCCTGAGAGTCTTTGCTAGAACCTGACCAATTACAAATGTGGTTGTTCTCAGCCAACCATCAGACTGAGCACAGAGACCCCAATGGAGAAGATAGGAGAAGAACTGACATAGTTGAACAGTTTGCAACCCCAAAGAAAGAACAAAATGAACCAGCTAGACATCTCAGAGCTCTACTCAAAAAGTATACATGGAGGGACTCATGATATATCTAGCAGAGGATTGCCTTATTTGGCATCAATAGGAGGGGAGGCCCTTGGTCCTGTGGAAGCTCGACTCCCCAGTGAAGGGGGATGCTAGGGCCTTGAGGTGAGAATGGATAGGCTGGTGGAGGAGTATCCTCATAGAAGCAGGAGAAAGGGTTTGTGAAGGTGAATCTGGGAAGGGAGACAATATCTGTTATGTAAAAACATAAAATAGCCCTTCGGCCTCTCTCCTGGATATGAGGCCAGATGTAAACTCCCGCCCGGTCTGCTTCTGGGGACACCGGATCGCTCCCTGACCCACCCTAGAGGGTGCACGGAACACAGAGCAGTAGGTAAGAAGACCCTCTCACTGCCCTAGGCCCAGAGCTGAGTGCAGGGAGTGCTCAGATCCCAGAAGAACCCTAAACTCTGCCCCTGAGGAATAGCACACCCCTTCCAGCCTCTCTCCCAGATCTGAGGCCTGACACAGACCACTGCCTGGTCTGCTTCTGGGAACACCAAATTCCTCCTGAACCACCTTAGAGGATCCACTGAACCCAGAGTGGCGGAGGTCCAAAGGAACTCAGAGAAACAGACAATATATCCTGAGACATAATAGAGGAGCCACTGCACTCAGAGCAGTTAACACATTAGCATGAGACATCCTAGAAGAGATATTACACCCAGAACAGTGGACACCTAGGTGAACTGCTACCTAGGAGATACCATATTCTGAGTCATCCTAGTGATACCATTGTATTTAGAGCAGCTAGAGAAGATCACAGAGACATTGGGACCCAAAGGAGACCAGACAAAAGCAAGATAACTGGAAAGGGAGGCCTCAGTCAGAGACAGAAAGTACAGGAAGCACTAGAGTTAACCAAATGGCAAAAGGCAAGCACAAGAACATAAGCAACAGAATCCAAAGTTACATGGAAACATCAGAACCCAAGCCCTGAACACCCCATCACACCAGAAAAGCAGGATTCAGAATTAAAATCTCTTCTCATGGTGAAGTTAGAGGACTTTAAGAAAGACATAAATAACACTCTCAAAGAAATTAAGGAGAACACAGGCAGACATATAGAAGCCCTTAAAGAGGAAACACAAAAATCCCTTAAGGAACTGGAAGAAAAAATAACCAAACAGGAGAAGGAATCAAACAAAACCTTCCAAGATCTAAAAACGGAAGTAGAAACAATAAAGAAATCCCAAAGGGAGACTACCCTGGAGATAGAAAACCTGAAAAAAAGATCAGGAGTCATAGACACAAGTATCACCAACAGAATACAAGAGATAGAAGAGAGAATCTCATGTGCAGAAGATACCATGGAAAACATTGACACAACTGTCAAAGAAAATGCAAATTGCAAAAAGCTAATAACCCAAAACATACAGGAGATCCAGGACACAATGAGAAGGCCAAACCTAAGGATATTAGGTATAGATGAGGGGGAAGACTCCCAACTTAAAGGACCAGTAAATATCTTCAACAAAAGTATAGAGGAAATCTTTCCTAACCTACAGAAAGAGATGTCCATAAATATACAAGAAGCCTACAGAACTCCAAATACTATAGACCAGAAGAGAAATACCTCCCATCACATAATAATTAAAACATCAAATGTACAAAACAAAGAAAAAATACTAAAAGCTGTAAGGGAAAAAGGTAAAGTAACATATAAAGGACAACCTAAAAGAATTACACCAGACTTCTCACCAGAGACTATAAAAGCCAGAAGATCCTGGATGGATACCATACAGACCCTAAGAGAACACAAATGCCAGCCCAGACTACTATGCCCAGAAAAACTTTCAATCAATATTGATGAAGAAACAAAAATATTCCATGACAAAATCAAATTTGCACAATATTTTAACACAAAACCAGCACTTCATAGGATAATTGGGGAAAAACTACAACACGAGGGAAACTACAACCTAGAAAAAGCAAGAAAGTAATCTTCCAACAACCCTAAAAGAAGACCACTACACAAACATAACTCCAACGCCAATAACAAAAATGACAGGAAACAACATTCATTATTCCTTAATATCTCTTAATATCAATGGACTCAAATCTCCAATAAAAAGACATAGACTATCAGACTGGATACATAAACACAACCCATCATATTTTTGCATACAGAAAAAGTACCTCTGTGAAAAAGACAAACACTACCTCAGAGTAAAAGGATGGAATACAATCTTACAAGGAAATGGTCCCAAGAAACATGCTGGAGTAGCCATTCTAATATCAAATAAAATCAATTTTCAACCAATAGTAATCAAAAGATAAAGAAGGACACTTCATATTCATCAAAGGTAAAATGTACCAAGAGGAACTTGCAATCCTGAACATCTATGCTCCAAATGCAAGGGCACCCACATACATAAAAGAAACTTTACTAAAACTTAAAGCATATATTACACCCCACACAATAATAGTGGGAGATTACAACACCCAACTCTCAGCTATGGACAGATCATGGAAACAAAAACTAAATCAAGACACAATGAAACTAACAGAAGTTATGAACCAATTGGACTTAACTGACATCTATAGAACATTTCATCCTAAAACAAAAGAATATACCTTTTTCTCAGCACCTCATGGTACCTTCTCCAAAATAGACAATATAATTGGTCACAAAACAGGCCTCAACTGATTCAAAAAGATTGAAATAATCTATTGTACCCTATCAAATCACCATGGACTAAGACTTGTCTTTGACATGGACAAAAACAACGGAAAGCCCACATACACGTGGAAACTGAACAATGCTCTCCTCAATGATAATTTGGTCAAGGAAGAAATAAAGAAAGAAATTAAAGAATTTTAAATATAAATGAAAATAACGACACTTCATATCAAAATTTGTGGGACTCCATGAAAGCAGTAATGAGAGGAAAAATCATAGCTCTAAGTGGCCACAAAAAGAAAATGGAAAGAGCATACATTAACAACTTGGGCCCACATAGGGAGGGACCTACGACACTAGCGGTATACATAGGAGAGGAAGGCCTTATTGGGCATAGGTGGGAGAGGAGATTCTTGGTCCCATGAAAAACGAACAGAGAATAGGGGGGGGATGAAACGGTGAGAAGGGGGTAGTGGGAGTGGGGGGTAGGTCTGGGCACAGACTCATAGAAGGGATATAAGGAGGGGAAATGGGATAAGGGGTTCCTGGGTGGTGGGGGAAATGGGATAAGAGGATAAAACTTGAAATGTAAATATTATAACCAACTACATAAAAGGGGAAAAAAAGTTCTTAGAACCAACATCTTTAAAAAAAATAAATATCAGCACTCTAGGAAAAAAATTTTTTTTTTCTTGATACTAAAACTTGTCCAGAGAATTGTATATTGCAGAATACACAGCCTTGGTGTATCTACTCATCAAACAAAACGAGGAGAACTATTCAAACCTCCGGTGTCTGGGAATTCTATCTGGATGCAGTGAAGACACAGCGTCAGAAGCTTATCAATTTACTCTTCCCCCCCCCACCCCTCTTCTAATATCTCAAAGCCCATAATCAGCTTGAAGAAATTAAAGAGTCAGCACCCCTATTCCACGGGCTTGGGAAATAAGGTGGTTAATATGGGGCTGTCTCTCTGGGGAAAAGTAGTGATTTTGTTGGAAAAGGGAGGATTAGCTAGGATTTAAGGCACAGCCATAACCTATTGGTAGAAATCTGTATAATTTAGTATCAAGATGAAGTTATAATTTCTTAAATGGTACAAAATTCACTTGGAATTCAAATTTAAGGTTTTCATTGGTATAAGCTTCTTATTGATATGAAAGTGAAATGAATATTGATACTTTCATGGGCAATGTGCCTGTATAACACATTTAGAAATACAAGGTTTAGACCCAGGCCTTCTTTAACGTTTTAACTGATTTGGGATGATTATCCTGTGAGTTAAGGGACTATACCAAATTCATAACTTTGAGTCTATTGTTAGGGTGTTTTCTATATTTTATTTAGAAATAGCTGAGAGGAGTTAACAGATCACAGTTCAGGTTACCTAACATGGATAGTAGGATTTCAAAACTTCAGAAATCCATAGAATTGATAACACAAATATTTCTATATTAATGTTCATTTTGATTAGAGACGTGTCTGCTCCTGACAGCTTCCTTTCTTGGATTCTAAGAAGAAATTGACCATCCTTGCAGTTAATCCAGTTGTGGTGAGACAGCCACTAGGCAAGAATTGCCTCTCTCCATCTACAGACAAATTAATGTCCAGAAAAGGACACACTTGCAGAATAGTCGACTGATTATATCTGCCTAGACAGAGTAACCAGCCCTTAATAATTCTGCAGCACTAAAGTCTGTCAGATGAGTTTGGGCCAAAAGGCTGAAGATTTGATGCTCCAATGTTTGATAGTATAGGTGTTGTCCAGGTGTTCAGCGGTCTCTATAAATTGGCTAAGTTTTAGAAGCTATGCTTAGTGCTTCCCATAACTTCAGTTAATTTAGTCATTCAGGATTTCTGACAACATTGAATACCTATAGACTTATAGCCAATCCTGGCTATTTCCATGAGAAAAAAGATCTGAGTGGAGGGTTTTCAGCTGACATTCATTCTAAAGTCAAGAAAAAGCCAGGTTCAAAACTAAGTGTTCTAGTCAAGAGAGATGACAGAGGTTCTGGCTAGTCAATGAAAGGAAGGACTGGGTATTAAGACTATCTTGTACCTCACTGGTACAAATACGAATAATTATGCTCTAATTCTATTGTGAGAGAAAAGCTTTATTTTAACAGGAAGGGTAATATGTAGGAGGAGCTAAGGGGGAAGGAGCACCGAGAGGAAAAGATGGAGTAAGGAGAGGAGAAGATGAAGTAGATGAGAAGCTAGGTCATGAGAGAGAAAAAGATAGTGAAAGAGAGAGGGGGCATGGAGGCAGAAGTTCACATGTCTTCACTAGTCAAAGATAGTTTACATAGCTAGGTTGGGTATTATGTTACACTTCTGATTGAGCATTACCATATTTATAAAGCCTTTGATTAACATTTTTTAATAAATTGTATAAAAGCCAAATGGAAAAGGGGGGAACGGGATAGGAGTTTTCTCGGGAGGGGAAATGGGGAAAGGGATTGGCATCTGAAATGTAAATAAAATATTCAATAACAAAAAAAGAAAAATAACATAAAATAACCAATTAAAAAAAATTTACTTTTTTCAATGAAGTATATAACCTCCATATTTTCACTCCTGCAGAATTTTACTAACTTTACATTGCACACCACTCTTGTTAACTGAGATGAACCTACATGCCTCTCTTCAGTATAGTGTGTTCATAAAAGCATACAAAACACTAAATCAGTCACTTACACCCTGTTCCTGAAATTTAAGTTTATAAACAAATGCTAGTTACAACTCTGGCATCATTTGTAGTTCCCTGGAGTAAGAGGTTTCATTTTCTTTCATGTAAAAACCATTAAAATAGAAGGAACTTCTACTGTCATTTGAAACCATGGTGTTTGTTTTTCTGATCACTAGAAATAATAACCTGTTAGATTGAATCTTGAGAGACATTGTGCTCTAATAATGTTCAGTTTACAGATTAGAATATAATAAATTATTTTGGAATTAAAAAAAAAAAAACAACTAAATCGCCATACTGGGAAAGCAGATTCCCTGCCCAGCCAGAAACCCAGGCACCTTTCAGCTCCCATCTGTGGCCACCGGGAGCAGAGATCTGATCCTACACAGTACACACACCAGTAGCAGCTGGATTCCTCCCAGCTTGATTTCCCAGGATCACAGGCTCACAAGATAAAAGGATCACAGAAAGGATAGGTTTTGATCAGAGACAGGGAGGCCAGATAAGACCAGAGATAACCAGATGATGACAGGCAAGCACAAGAACATAAGCAACAGAAACTAATTTGATTTTGCAGCATCAGAACCTAATTTACCCACCACAGAAAGTTCTGAATACACAAACAAACCCCTAAAACAAAATTCAAATATAAACTATCATTTCATAAAGATGATAGAGGATTTTAAGAAAGACATAAATAACCCACGTAACAAAATGCAGAAGAACACAAGTAAACAAGTAGAAGCTCTAAAAGAAGACACACAAAAATTCCTTAAAGAAATACAAGACAAAAAAATCAATCAGGTGAAAGAATTGAACAAAACATTCCAGGATATAAAAAATGGAAATAGAATCATTAAAGAAAACTCAGAGGGAGACAGCTCTGGAGATAGAAAACCTAGAAAAGAGATCAAGAGTCACAGATGCAAGCATCACCAACAGAATACAAAAGATAGAAGAGCAAATCTCAATTGCAGAAGATAAAAGTCATAGGCACACACTCATGACAAATACCAAAAACAAACAGGTCCTATCTCAAAACTTTCAAGAAATCCAGGACACAATGAAAAGACACAACCAGAGAATAACAGGTATAGAAGAGGGTAAATATTGCCAACTTAAAGGGCGAGCAAAAATTTTCAACAAAATTATGGAAGAAATCATTCCTAACCTAAAGAAAGAAATGCCCATAAGTATACAAGAAGCCTACAGAACACCAAATTGTTGGAACCAAAAAAGATATCCTTCTTGTCCTATAATAATTAAAACTCAAATGCACAGAAAAGGGAAAAATATTAAAAGAAGTAGGGGAAAAAGCTCAAGTAACATATAAAGACAGACCTACAAGAATAACACCAGACTTTTTACTAGAGACTACAAAAGCCAGACTAGCCTGGGCAGATGTCATACAGGCCCTAAGAAATCTAAAATGCTAGCCTAGGCTACTACACTTAACAGAACTCTCAATTACCATAGATGGAGAAACCAAAGTTTTCCAAGACAAAATCAAATTTAAACAATATCTTTCCATAAATCCAGCCCTACAAAGGACAAAAGAAGGAATGGTCCAACACAATGAGGGAAACTAAACCCAAGAAAAAGCAAGAAATTAATCTTTTCACAATAAAACCAAAAGAACAGAAACACACAAACTTAATTCCAACTCTAAAAACAAAAGTAACAGGAAGCAATGATCATTGGTCCCTAATATCTCTCAACATCAGTGGACTCAATTTCTCAATAAAAAGACATAGACTAACAGACTGGACATGTAAACAGAATCCAACATCTTGCTGAATACAGGAAACACACCTCAGAATCAAAGACAGACATTCCACCAAATTAAAAGTATAGAAAACATTTCTAAGCAAATGGTCCTAAGAAACAAGCTGGAGTAGCCTCCCTAATATCCAACAAAATAGATTTTCAAGCAAAAGTTATCAAAAAAGATAGGAAGGTTACTATATACTTATCAAAGGAAAAATCCACAAGAATGAACTCTCAATTCTGACCATCTATGCCCCAAATGCAAGGGCACCCACATTTGTAAAAGAAACACTAGTAAACCTCAAAACACACATTGAATCTCACACAAAAATAGTATGAAATTTCCACACCCCACTCTCACCAATGGATGGATCATGTAAAAACAAATCAAAGAGAGACACAGTGAAAGTAAAAGAAGTTATGAAGTAGAGTTAATAGATATCTACAGAACATTTCACCCTAAAACAAAAGAATATACCTTTATCTCAAAATCTTATGATACCTTCTCAAATATCAGCCTTATACCTGGACACAAAACAAACCTCAACAGATATAAGAACATTGAATTAATCCCATGTATTCTATCAGACCACCACAGACTAAAGCTGATAGAACAGCAACAACAACAACAAAAAAAACATAAAGCCCACATAAATGTGGAAACTGAACAACAATCTACTCAATGATAACTTGGTCAAGGAAGGAAGGAAGGAAGGAAGAAAGGAAGGAAGGAAGGAAGGAAGGAAGGAAGGAAGGAAGGAAGGAAGAAAGAAAGAAAAAAGGAAGAAGAAAGAAAGAAAGAAAGAAAGAAAGAAAGAAAGAAAGAAAGAAAGAAGAAAAAAGAGAAAAAGAAGACACTTTCTAGAATTCAATGAAAATGAAGGTACGACATACCCAAACTTATGGGAAACAATGAAACCAATGCTATATGGAAAACTCATAGCTCTGAATGCCTACAAAGAGAAACTGGAGAGAGCATACACTAGCAGCTTAACAGCTCATCTGAAAATTCTAGAACAAAAAGAAGCAAATATACTCAAGAGGAGGAGAAGCAAGATATAATCTAACTCAGGTCTAAAATCAATCAAGTAGAAACAAAAAGAACTATACAAAGGATCAAGAAAACTAGGAGTTGGCTCTTTGAGAAAATCAACAACATAGACAAACCCTTAGCCAGACTCACCAGCGGGCACAGAGACACTATCTAAATTAAAAAATTAGGAATGAAAAAGGAGCAGAAAATGATGAAAATCAAAAAATCATCAGATCCTACTACAAAAGCCTATATTCAAGGAAACTGGAACACCTGGATGAAATGGATGAATTTCTAGACAGATATCACTTTCCAAAATTAAATCAGGTTCAAATAAACCATTTAAACAGACCCATAACCCAAACAAAAATAGATGCAGTCATTAAAAGTCTTCCAAACAAATGAAGCCCAAGACCATTTTAGTGCAGAAATTTATCAGACCTTCTAAAAAATCCAATATCAATTCTCTTCAAACTATTCCACAAAATGGAAACAGAAGGAACACTACCCAATTCTTTCTATGAAACCAGAGTGACATTAACACCTAAACCACAAAAAGACCCAATAAAGAAAGAAAACTACAGGACAATTTCCCTTATGAATATTGAAGCAAAAATACTCTATAAAATTCTTGCAAACCAAATCTAAGAAGGTATCAAAATGATCATCCAGCATGATCAAGTAGGTTTCATTCCAAGGATACAGTGATAGTTCAATATATGAAAATCTATCAATATAATTCAATGTGTAAACAAATTCAAAGAAAAAAAACACATGATCATCTCATTAGGTGCAGAAAAAAGCCTTGGAAAAAATACAACACCCATTCATATTAAAAGTATTGGAGATAACAGAATTTCAAGGTACATATCTAAATATAATAAAAGCAATGTACAACAAAGCAATAGCAGATGTCAAACTAAATGAGGAGACACTGCAAGCAATTCTGTTAAAATAAGGGACGAGTCAAGGCTGCCCAGTCTCTCCCTACCTATTTAATATAGTACTCAAAGTTCTAGCAAGAGCAATTAGACAACAAAAAAAGATTAAAGGGATACAAAATGGTAAGGAAGAAGTCTAGAGATCACTATTTGCAGATGATATGATAGTATACATAAGTGACCCCAAAAATTCTACCAAATAGCTAATACAGCTGATAAACAACTTCAGCAAAGGTGACTGAATATAAAATTAACTCAAACAAATCAGTAGCCTTCCTCTACTCAAAGGGTAAAAGGGATGAAAAAGAAATTAGAGAAACAACACCCTTGACAATAGTCATAAATGATATAAAATACATTGGTGTGACTCTAACCAATGTAGTGGAAGATATATATGACAAGAACTTCATGTCTTTGAAGAAAGGAATCCAAGAATATCTCAGAAGACAGAAAGATATCCCATGCTCATGGATTGGCAGGATTAATATAGCAAAATTGACCATCTTGGCAAAAGTAATCTACAGATTCAATGCAATCCCCATGAAAATTCCAACTCAATTCTTCATAGACTCAGAAAGAGAAATTCTCAAATTCATCTGGAATAACAAAAAACCTAGGAAAACTATTCTCAACAATAAATAAATAAATAAATAAATAAATAAATAAATAAATAAATAAATAAATGCTTTGTGGGAATTACCATTCCAAAAAGGTATACTATAGAGCAATTGTGATTAAAAAACTGCATGGTACTGGTATAGAAACAAGCAAGTAGATCAATTTCCATTAGAATTGAAGGCCCAGAACTGAACCTACACGCCTATGGTCACTTGATCTTTGACAAAGAACCATTGAGTGAAAAAAAGACAGCATTTTCAACAAATGATGCTGGCTCAACTGGTAGTCTGCATATAGGAGAATGCAAATTGATTCACATCTATTTTCTTGCACAAAGCTCAAGTCCAAGTAGATCAAGGAACTTCACATAAAACCAGATACACTGAATCTAATAAAACAGAAAATGGGGAAGAGCCTCATATACTTGGGCACAGGGGAAACCTTCCTGAACAAGACACCAATGGCTTATCCCTTAAGAGCAACAATAGATAAAAGGGATCTTACAAAGTTGAAAAGCTTCTACAAAGCAAGGGACCCTATCAAAAGAACAAAACAGCAACCCACAGATTAGGAAGATATTTACCAACCCTACATCTGATAGAGGTCTAATATCCAAAATTTATAAAGAACTCAGGAAGGCAGAATCCAGAGAACTGAATGACCCCATTAAAAAGTAGAGCACCGAGCTAAATAGAAAATTCTCAACTGAGGAATCTTGAAAGGTTTAGAAGCACTTAAAGAAA
>JANHMN010000092.1:0-29493 GCA_030674055.1 Rhabdomys pumilio | reverse complement strand
GGGAGAGGGAGAGGGAGAGGGAGAGGGAGAGGGAGAGGGAGAGGGAGAGGGAGAGAGAGGGAGATTAAAGTGAAGGATACATTACCCTGTTCTTCAACCAATATACTCCTATGTTCAGGGATCTGGGATGAATGCCCTCAAACCTAAGCCCCTTACACTAAAATATGTAATCATATGCTAGATGAAATTGGCAAATGATTTTAGTTGTATAGAGTAGAGTTTATCCTAAGATTTGCATCAATGGATGTCTGATTGATTGAAAGAAAAACCTTCATTTTGTAAGCACCTTAGGGAAAGTAGCTATTTCTGCCTTTTATTTAACTGACCAAAGAACGGTAATCCAAACCCACAGATACATTATAAAAGAACTATCATGCCTTCTCTAGCTTCTGCATATGTTCAGTTCCTACAGCTTTTAGTCCTGTAGTTGCAGATATAAAGACATCCAAGTCCAAAATTGTCACCTCTCATCCTATGGATCACTCTACTGTATCTATAACCCTACAGCCAGAGTCACTTTTAGTGCTATCCTCGGGTTATTGGTGCAAGAAAGTCACTTTAGATTCCCCACAGTAAAAGAAAAAGCACTAGATAAAGAAATATGTACCAGCTTCTCAGCTGCCTAAGTGATCCAATCATGCTTGTCTTCCAACAGTTCCTTGCTATTTTCACTATTTTCCTGTTAAAGTAGTTCCCATTTAGCTTTAATCACAAGCCTTTATTTTCACAAGCTCCTTGCCTCTCTCTGCGTACCTGATGTTATTCTCTGTACTTTTGCTTTGATCATCCCCATTGCTTTATCCCATCTGAGCTTCAGACATGCACACACTTCCCCTGTGCTGAACAAATGTGTGCAAACACTCAATGGAGAAGTTGCCAATGTGCGTCTCAGTGAAAGTGTGTTTCACTCAGTGAAAGTGTGCTTCAGGCTTCACTTTCATTTCTCCTCTGCTAAATACAAACTTTTACATCTTCCCTCAACTTTTGATTTTCCACCTTTTATTTTGTCCCTTTCAGCTCCAGATTCTCACATTTTGACATACACTAACATAGTAAAAGCAGAGCTTTTGATGGCAGATGCCAGGTTCCCAAATATAGCCTCAGCTATAAATAGATAAAATCAGAGAGATCCACATTTTTTTCTTAGACCTTACATATGTCAACGTGCATAAGCCAATTAAAGTCTCTAACCCTCTAAGTTAACTGCACTTCAAAACAGAACTAATACCTCTATTAACACCTTTGAAAAGGAGATTATTATGAAAATTGGATGTGATATTACAACGTGTTAAATCTGGTTGTAGTTCCAAAATGATAAATTTTGGTTAGTCATATATTTATTATTTCTTATATTAATGTCATGTATTGTTTCTGTTTCCTAAGTTAATGCTACAATTGTTATGATTTAGCATTATTTTCCTGTTTCGCTGTGAAGATATTAAATTGATAAGAAGCCCTCATGATTTTGCTGTCCAATTAGGTATAAAATGTAGATATCATTTAAGAAATGAATTGACTAATCCATGAAAAAATGAACTGCTTATATAGTCAGTACAGAGAAAAAAATGATAAATAACTATTTTTGATAAATCACCAAGGATTATATAGACATATATTTTCCATAAGTCATTTTCTTCAATGAATGTGATTGATGAGTTTCCTGTAAATCTATACTTAAAGTTGACTTTATTTCTATAAATAAAGTAATAAATTTATTATGTAATTTAAACTTAAGATGTTGTTAAAATTTACTGCTCAATACTAAACAAAAAATATTTATCTTCGATTTAGAAAATCGGAAATCGACAAACTAGATAATCTTTTGTGGTTATGTCAGTAATTTTGAGGGAAAAGCTTGTTTTCTTTAGTATCAGCAGTTCCTGCTGTGTCCACTCTAATTGTCCAGCACATTTGGGAAGCCACAGAAGACCAAGGTTGAGGAAAGAAACCAATCACAGAGAGTAGAAAATAGTCACCAAGGCATGAACACATGCATTTCCTCATCATGCCAAGCTCTTACGTATGTAGCGTACACCCAGGGCCATCCCTCTGCCGTCATATTTCTAAGTGCATCTGGAAGCAGCAATACAATGTGCTTTACTTCCTCACGCAGCAAGAGACTTGATGAAAATTGATGTCATTCTAATTTGTCTCTTACTAAGACAAATAACATAACATCCAAGAGTTGCAAATATTCTCCCTGTGCAAGCAAAGCCTGGGGTGGGGAAGCCTGCTTGGCACAAGAACCTGTTTAACGGGAAGGAGCTGCATTTTGCAAGAAGGGGGATCTGGGGAGGGCTCTGAAACCACACCTCTGCCTCTTGGCATTTTAGTTAACAGAAGGGTGTCCCACTGGACTGAATTTTGGAGCACTTGAGCTCTTGATGAAAGCATGAGTTTCAACAGAGGGTCTGTCAGAGCTAGAGCTCAGACAGCACACTCAGAGGACAGTCTTAAGGATAAAGTTTGGGTTCTCTGGAAATGGGATCACACTGAGAATCGATGCAGAATTGCACATTAGGACCCTGATCATCAAATCTAGATGCTGGCATTGTAACAGTTCTAGAGGGGAGGAAGATAAGTGCACATTAGTGTACCTTTGACAAGAGGCAGCACATAAAGAAAAGAAAAAAAATTGTTCAAACATCAGACAACAGGATTTCTTTCATTTGGGAGAAATTACCAAAAAAGACACAAGCTCTGAACAACACTCAGAAAGTCATGAAATTGATGTGCTTTAAAAGGAAAAATAAACTGAGACAGAAAAAATTATAAGTCATCTCCTCTCTTGGGAAATAATTGTGCATTGTGTTATTTCACCCTAATGGAATTAAAAGTAATGAGAATACCGTATAGTTAAAGCCTCTTGCTACAATTTTAAGAGGGGTCATATTATATTTATAAATTAACTTCTTGAGAATGGATATTGTACAAATATTTAATCAGTCTACAGGCTTATCTCACTGAATGGATCTACTTTTCAAGAAAAGGCTGCTGGATTTTTATATTTTTCATATCCATTTCCATTGTTCCATTATGGGTTTTTTTGCTGTTGTTGTTTTGATAAATGTTTGGACTTCTTGACATCTAAATGTTATTACACTTCGGGCATTTGGAAAGGTAATAGAATTAACGTTTCTAAAAAATAATGTTTATTATTTCTCTAGTAAGTTTACTACAAATTGCAGTTTCAAGAAAGAACATGTATTTTTAAAAATGTGTTCCTTCCTCGGATGTTTTCCTAACCTCTGCTACACTCATCTTTCTACACAGACTATGCCTTTTAAAGTCTGAAAACAGAAAGGTAAGACTCCCAGAATTAAAATGGATTAAAGAGATGAATTGGTGTTGAAAAATGTGTTCCCTGTGGAAAGAATATGTTTCAAGCCAACTCACAGGGGCATAACCTTTACGCCACTCATTTCTGTGGGAAATAATAATGGAGATTTTTTTTTAATTTCAAGTAAAATGTGATTAAAGGAAAAAGGGACACTGTATTTTTGTGAGCCAATGAACTCTGTCTGAATTTCAGTGCTAAGACACAAACATTATATGAGTGAAGTCCCTAAATAGTTTCTGTATTTCTTTTATTTATTTAATATTTAAAACAAACTATATATTTGAAATTTAACATACATTCATGCTTTAAATAAAAACTTTGAAAGAGTGGCAATTTCTTTTTAATTAATTAATTAATTTACATCTCAAATGTTGACCTCATACCTCTCTCCCTGCTTTCCTCCCCTTTTTGTCTGAGAGGATGGTCCCCTCTGGGTATCTCCCTAACTTGGTGCTTTAAATCTCTGCAGCGTTAGATGCATACTCTCTCTCTAAGGTCAAACAAGGCAGCCATGTTGGGGAACAATTCCATAGACATTCAACAGCTTTAGGGACAGCCCTGCTCCACTTGTTGGGGGGACCCCACATAGAGACTGAACTGCTCATCTGCTACATAGGTTCTGGGGGTCTCTATCCTCTTTGGTTGGTGGGTCAGTCTCTGAGAGCTCCCAGGGGTCCAGGTGAGTTGACTCTGTTGGTCTTCCTGTGGAGTTCCTATCCCCTTCAGGGCCTTCAATCCTTTCCCCCATCTTTCCGAAAGAATCTCTGACCTCCATATTCAGTGTTTGGCTGTGGGTATCTGCATTTGTTTCAGTCAGCTGCTGGGTAGATCCTCTCAGAGGACACTTATGCTAGAATTCTGTCTGCAAGCATAATGCCATCAAAAAAAAAAAAAAACCCCACAGTGTTTCTGTATTTCTTAAGTGCTGAGTTTGCATGAAGTATTTTACAAGTGTATACCTCCTGTTTCTTGAGTATGTCATGAAAAATGAAACACAACTGAAGATATATTTAATTCCATGTAGGGAGTTTTACCTCAATGATGCCTATTTTTAGACTAGGAGTTGGTTGATGCTATACTGGAAAAAAACGATCTACATGGGTTAACAGTCTATAAACATCGCCTGCCAGTAAACACAGAAGAAATGGATCCAGACTCAGTGTATCACAGTCATGTTCTCTTAGAAAAACTTGAAAAATCTGGTGAAAAGCTGTAAAAACTTAGACCATAATGTCCCCTCGACTTACCTTTGCAAATAAAGAAAACTTGAATGGCATTTACACAAATTGTTTAAGTCATTTTTATTGGCTTTGGAAATGAACATTTACAAAAAAAATGAGAAGTTTTATAATAAAAAACTAATGATTCTTTTACACACAAAAAATTCATTTTATCACTTAGATAAAATACTTTAAAATATTATTTACTACATCTTGCTCATATGAAGGCTGATCTCTATGTATAATTGCTTTGTTAAAAAAAATGAATGGAAATTTCTATTTTGCTTTGAATAATGGTAAAAATCCATATATCTTATTAAAAAATTTCAAAGCAGCTTTCCTCTTTACCAGTAATAGTGACTGGTGTACTTTTCTGTAGAATTGATGACATGTCCCAGAAATTAGTGACAAGAAGAATCGCTAGACTAGAAAATAAGAATTCCAAGAGTGAACAGAACTGAAGAAAAAAAAAAAACAGAAGTTTGGCTGAAAGTTATGGTTTCCTACATGAGATAAGACATTACTCAGAGAGACTCCCTTTCAAGTCTTACTCTCACACTCCTGAGGTCAGAGTCACTGGCAACAATTCTTTAGTGTGGATGCCAATTTCCTTCACATCCTTCCAACTTGCCTCTGCATGGAGATGAGGTTTAAAAAGTTGAGATTGAAAATCCAGATAATGAGGAGCCTACTATTTCTGCTCTGAGAACTAATGAGGGTCCCATAGGGGTAGTCAATGAAAGTAACCAAGTTTTCACTCAAGACTTTGACTGAATTAGGGGGCGGGGGATCAATAGGGTAAAATTAATGCTGGTTCTCACTGAAGCCAGGGCCCAATTTGGATTGAACATAGGGCCAATATGAGGACATCCAAATTCAATGAACCACACCAGAGGCAGGTCCAGGTTTTCTCAGATCTGGAACTCATAAGACTTGTGCATCTCTCTCTTAGAAAATTCATTTTATGCATCATGTTTTTGTAAAATGTACATATGCATTGAATAACATGCAGTGATGTTTTTACCCGGGCACCTTGAAGAAACTGCATGCAACTTACAATGCTGAAGATGTTTCCTCTGCTTCAGAATATTAAGATACACCTGTATAACAGAGGGTGAGTGTCAATTCCTTGCCCCTGTAAGATAGACAGTAACTTTAACTAGACTTCTAAAGTACAGACAGCATTAGTTTCAATAAGCTTGATTTCTTCTAGCCTTTTATTATTTATATAAATATCAATGTTTAATTTTAAAAACTAATAAAGTATTAAGGGCATTCTGAAGTTATACGGAGAAATCCTTAGCAGTTTTTTTTAATAGGTTTCACTGACACCGAGCATTTATTGATAGAGTTATTTCAAGCACTTCAAACATCACATACATACATACACACACACACACACACACACACACACACACACATACATACTACACACACACACGCATACATACGTATGCGTGTGTGTGTGTGTGTGTGTGTGTGTGTGTGTGTGTGTGTATAATCAAAACATAATCTATCCACACATACATACATCTATCCATTCATCTATGTATTGTTGGTAATAGCATATGTCTTGCTCACCAGGATATGAACTCTAGGTGGAGATTATCCTACAGGGTTTAATTTTATTTTAAAAGTATTCTTCAAATTAGACCTAGGAATGAGAAGGTCGCATAAAAGGGAGGATTTAGAAATTGATACAGCCACACTGGTCTTCAACCCAACCGCTAGAGGCCTGTGAAGATGGAGATGGGTTTTCATGGTGCTGAAGTCTCATACGTCTTAGGTGATAGATGAACCAGTGAGCTGCATCTCTAGCCCGGATTCACCATGGATAATTCTGAGTTTGGAATTTTGGGGGTTTTACAATTCTGTATCAGGATTCAAGATGTGCTTGCTGCCTCAAAGAGCAGACATGACCACACCAATGTGGTTTTTCCTAAACCAGGAGTATTTTGGGAGAAAGCAGAAGTATTATGGCTATCATTCAGTTACATTTTCTATACTTTTAGGGGGCCATGGATCCACAATCTGGGTTTGTCAAATGTACAGCGTTTACTAACCTATTTGTATCATCCAGAGCTTGAGATTTCCTTGAAGGCTCTAGCACATCCACAAGCAAGACTGGTGCATTCTTTCCAAGATAACCCTCTTTATCCTACTAAACCAACAAACTAGCTTCATTATCCTTGTGATGCCTTCTTCTTCCATGAATTCTAGATTCATCTTTCCTTTAGTTTGTCTACAAGTACAGATGGTTCAGCTGCAGTGCGAAAAATATGTTCATCACTGAGGTGTATTTACCTGTGTTTTGGCATTATTTCTCTACTATAACCACTGGATTTGTGCAAATATTACAAACACTAGGAAAGCTTTCACCACAGGCATGGAATCTGATAACTCCTGTGTCAGGTGCATCCACTCTGTTTGCCTCTATAAGAACATCTTTTAGAGGCTGGCTTATTCTTTATAGGTTACTGATTTTTCTTCATGTGCTCTATTTCTTGGTGTATTGAATTTGAAGTATGTGGGCAGTAGCAACAAATTAAGTCTAAACAGAAGTTATGCTGTGTCCATTGCTAGAAGTGTTCTTGTTCTAGGATCCTAAACCCATGATGCCAAGAGGCTCATTTTTTTTTTTTTGGCAATGCAAAAGATAAATTTCCAAAGCACATTAGGATAGTGGGACTATTACTATATTCACACATGACTCCTGGTCTATATTGTCAGGGAACAATACCACATAGAATTTTGATTCTCTGAAAACAACATAAATTAAAAGTAGGGAAAGCACAGAATGTTGGGGAGATCACATTCAAGTCAAGAGATAAATCACTGCTTCTTCAATAATCACAGAGGAAGTATTGAATTCCCGGGGAGTTGATATAACACTTTTGCTACCTTGGGGACAGTAGTTAGATAAACTTTCAGTGAATGCGAGAACACATATTTTGAGGTATATTTTTACATCTGTCTCTGCTCCAATACCTGTTCACTTTTCCATGCCCATTGTGACAGCATGAGGATTCCAACGACAGAGGATGACCTACCTAGCAGCCACCAAGTACAAAAATTGTATTGCTTAGTAGATTCTTTCGGGCTAAATGATCTAACACAAAATGCAAATAGTTTTACATTTTGTGATCTCTCCCATGAGAACTCCAAATGCTTATTCTTTTACTCAAGTTTTTTTAACCTTCTTTACATTTCTCTGACAGCTTGTTTAACATTTCCCCTTACTTATGTCCTCAGTCTTAATAAAGTCTTAATGAACAATTATTGACATATGTAAAATAATACAACTCATTTTACTTCCCTTCACAATTCTATTGCTGAAAAGAGATTGGTATTATTTTCTGCTTCATTTGACCATGAGAGTAAGGGAAAATCCCTAGTAAAATAGTATTGGATATCATTGGCATCTGTGCCCATCAGTTACGTGCTCAGCTTTTAACCTCTAAATGTGTGTCCAAACTTTAATTTTCCATCCTAATGCTGATTTCTTATAATAGTGAATAAGACTGAATGAATAGCCTAGTTAGCCTGACAAGACCCAGGTCTTGATTGGCAGCTCTGGTATTTATTTATATATGAAAGTTAACAGATAAGAGAGCACAAATATCCTTGGAGATATTTTACACATGTTTATAATCCTTGATGCAAATGAAATAACACTGTAACCTAAAATAGAAGTCTACATGATTCTCCTGCCAGAATGTTTTTACATTACAAATTTAGCTGGCCCTATAATATCTGTCATATTGTTGGACCATGTGGTAAAGCTATTGGTTTAAGCCTTGAACCAGATTCTGTGCACTGTTCTTATCAGTATATTTCTTTTTATTCCTTTATCTGTGATAACAATTGGATGAGCTGTTATTTTACCCAAACATTCATGCCCAATTCTAACAATTTAAAAAATCTACCTTAAACAAAGAAAAAGAAACCAGAAATTAAAATAGATTTTTTCCATATTAATAAATCCTTCCTTATCAAACTCTGTATTTTGCCGTTAAGCACATATTCTCTAAGTCCAGGCGCATATGTAGTCTGATTTCATATTCACAGATCTACAGTACAATATGTCTGGGTCCTAAAGACTCTATGAATATAAATAATCCTTTCTATCTTTAGCAGACCCAGAACTTTTCTGAGCAAAGTATTTTGTGTCTTACTTCTCAATTCAATAGTAAGATGGGAAGGAAGGATTGACTCTGGGTATCACCTATTCTTATTTGCAGGAGGAATCTCTGTGCCTCACCCAAATCCTTCCAACTATACAAACAATAGACTATTTCTAAAGGAAACTTGACCTCTGCATGCTAAGGGAGCCTAAAGACCTCAATATTTATTTTTAATAGCATTACATTTCTATTAAAACTACATAAATCTGAAAAAAAATCACAATAGTTTTTCTTTTAGCTTGTTTCCTAAATAATTTTACAAAAGAGCTACTATTGACTGAAAAAAAAATAACATAATTATTCTTTTCATTCTGGTCTTTTATTTGCTAAATGATTCCAGCTGCTTTTGAGAAATAGATACACTGATAGCAAATGAATTTCAGGTTAGAAGAGAAAGAATAAGGGAGTTGATTTTTTGAAACTGAAGATCGAGGTCAATTACCCACAAATCACACTTTCGTGTATTCCTTGCATACATAGTATTTGTTTTTACACTATTTACATATGCTGTCACAATGGATGATTGTTTGTGACATCACAGAACAATCTTTATGTCCTTTAACTTCCAGACTAACTTTTTATTTCTTGGGGGTTTCTTTTTGTTGTTGTTTGTTTTTGAAAGTTTTGTTTGTTTGTTTGCTTGATTGATTGATTGTTTTTGAGACCAGGTTTCTCTATGAAGGCCTGGCTCTCTTAGAACTCACTCTGTAGACCACGCTGGCTTTGAAAATCACAGAGATTTACCTGCCTCTGCCTCCTGAGCTCTGGATCAATGGTATGTACCACCACCACCTGGCCTGACTAGCCTTTGTTTGCTGTCCACTTATCTAGATGAACTGCTGCCTGTGTGGCAGCTTTCACAGGTGCTCTTGTTATGTTCTTATTGCATGGTCTGATTTATGGTGCTTCTCTCTGTATGTA
Source organism: Rhabdomys pumilio (assembly GCA_030674055.1). Classification (NCBI taxonomy): domain Eukaryota; kingdom Metazoa; phylum Chordata; class Mammalia; order Rodentia; family Muridae; genus Rhabdomys; species Rhabdomys pumilio. The sequence continues at coordinate 19,828 of JANHMN010000092.1, read as the reverse complement.
TTTCAAAGATGGGACTTTGAAAATCACATGCAAGCCGGGCTCTGGTGGCGCATGCCTTTAATCCCAGCACTTGGGAGGCAGAGGCAGGCGGATTTCTGAGTTCAAGTCCAGCCTGGTCTACAGAGTGAGTTCCAGGACAGCCAGGGCTACACAGAGAAACCCTGTCTCAAAAAAAAAAAAAAAAGAAAGAAAGAAAGGAAAAAAGAAAAGAAAAGAAAATCACATGCAATAGGAGTTCAAACTAGAAGACTTAAAGGGTTATTTCTCTTTGAAAATCATGAACATCTATTTTTTTCATCTATGTAATAAACATATTTTTGTTCTGTCATATATTACATACCAAAAACAGTTTCCCCTTCCTTTCTTTTCCCCATTCCCTCCCTGCACCCCTCCCTACACCTCCCCTCCAGATCCATTCCTCCTCTTTTGCCTTCAGAAAAAGGCAGCCCTCCAAGACTATCAAGCAAACATGGCCTAGCAATGTATAATAAGACTAGACACAAACCTACATATTAAAGCTGGACAAGGCAACCACGTAGGAGGAAAGGAGTCCCAAAGGCAGGCAAAAAAGTCAGAGACAACCTGGCAATAAAGCCAGCTGTCTAGACATATTTCCTTCAGGATGTTAATTCTTTCGCTTTAATTATGCAATCATTGAATAAGTCTTCAATATAGATGTAGGAAAAAAAATAGAACTTTCTAGTCAGAGCTTAGTTCATCTTTCAATATGTTTCTTATTTTTATGCTATTTTATGCTATATTTAATACCACTCAGAGGAATGTGTTACTTCCTACCGACAATATTCATTACTCCCTAGTATATTCCCAAAAGTTCCATCTGCCTGTACCACCACTGCCAAACTTCTGACTTACCTTTCATATCCAATTTACAAGTGAGATCCCTGCTCTCTAAAACCAGGGCAGACACCTAAGTTAAATGTGACTTGAGCTTCCTTCTGATTCTGAGTCTCACTAGAATTTACACTTCCCTTGGCCAGCCCAGGGCTAAGAGATAATGTGTCTCTTCCTCTAAGACTGAAATCTGGTTGTCCAGACAAATATCTCAGCCCAGTCCTCCTAACGAGGACCATTGCCTTACAGAGGTGTACCTGAGGAAACATGAATTTCATGTCAAAATTCTTAACACTTTTATTTTAATATACTGTAAGTTCCTTAGAGCACATTTTTCAATAAAATCAATGTTTAGTCTGTTTTCACCTCTTCTGTGTATTCACACTATTTATTAGTTATTGTTTATTGTCTACATTTAAGTCAGCTGATCCTTTTGTAGGAAAGGGCAGAGATACACTTTTATCTTTATTTCTTTTTCTTCCTTTTTCTAATCATTCCCTTGACATTATTGGATGATATATCATTTTAAAAAGAAGCGTATGCATATGGGAGTATTTGCATGTGTGCCTAAGAAGACTGGAATAGAGTGTCAGATCCCAGAACTCAGTTCTCTGCAAGAACAGTCAGTACTCCAACTTAAGCACAGTGCAATCTCCCCAGACCTTCTTTTCCTTTTAGAAGGCTGATCTTGTTCTTTCTGAGTAAATTTACCTAAGGTTACTATTCATCTTTTTAAATAGATTATCATTAATTAATTCTTGTTTTTTGGTTAAAAAATATCTTCAGGGAATAAATTTATCTCTTAAAAGCTGTCATTCTCAGAGCTCATAGTCATTCTCCTCAGAGCTTGTAAGTACATAAATTATCTGTGAAATTACAATAATTACATTTATAAATATATTGCGAGAGCAAAATAAATACTATTGATGTTAAACAAACTCATAGTGATTTTTAAATCTACCTAGAATATGCTAGTTCTTATTGCTTAAACTTGTGCAATTATTTGAATAATAATGATTGGAAACATACTTCTATGTATATTCATAAATGTTCATAAATGTTCATGAATGCAAAATGTCTTAGAATTAATTGGTCTAATATTTACTACTTTATTATCTGTTCAGTATGTCTATATTAAGTGAATCAAGCAATTCATTTATACATTTGAATAAAAGAGCTCTTAGATCACATTTTGTCTTATTGCAAAATAAAAGACAAAAATCTCAAAATAGTGTGCATTACTTTTAAAAACAAAGAAAAGTAAATATCCATGCACTCATGTCTCTCTTCCTCACAATGACAAAGACCAATGTTGACCCTAAGGTGATATGTTGTTCCTAAACTTGTTTTTCTTTCCACAATGCCTCTTGCTGAAACTTCTTTTATGGACTTATCTATTTAAAAACCTTTTCTAGCAACTCAAGTTTCTCTTTTCTATATTCTCTGATGACCTTGGAATCCTTTGGCTCATGAATTCAAGAATCTTGCACCAAATTCACACTCGTTCTAGAGGCAAACTAAAATGAGATTTATAAATTCTATATACCCAGACTAGAATCCAATTAGTTCAATTCACTGAGCATAATGTTCTTTGAACTCAGTTTTCTTGAATTTGCATGCCATCATCAATGTCTTCCTTTAAGGACTATTCTCTTTTACCCAAGGAAATTATGACAATGGGAATCCATTAATATTGTGGCTGGGAATTTAAAAGTTTAATTTAAATGATGAAGAAAAAATGTAGGATTTAGCTGTTGGAAATTTCATAAATTTTCATTAATAAGACAGTATGGTGTATTCACTGTTCCTGTTAGTAGTTTTCTATCACTAGGGCAAAATATCTGAGAATTTATAACATAAAAAAAGAAAAAAAAATGCCTTTATAACTGCAGACACTTCAGAAAGTGGTTGTTAAGTACTATTTGAGGACCTACTGCCAGGTAGCCCATCATGGTGGTAGCAAGTGACAGAAAAGAAGTTGTGTGTTTCATAGCAGATAGGAACCAGACTGGCTTTGTGTTGGAGGAACCCGAAAACTCAGCATACTCTTCAAGAGAATGCTACTAGCTGCCTCCCTGCCCCCAGCTAAAAGCTCTCAAAGTCTCCCTACCTCCCAATAAGGCTTCCCACTATGGATAAAGTTTTCCAAACACAAGCTTTAAGAACTTTAAGTTTAAGAACTAAACAGAAATAAATCATTTGCCTCTGGGGAGCTCCAGGCCACAGTTCCTCTCATGCTTGTATTACTGCCTTGGAAGTGTTTGCTCCCTTATAACAGACAGAAAATTAAAATGGTACCCACGAGACCCCCATGACATATCTTTTCTCTTCTGAGTCCCTTTCACCTGGGCAAAGAGAGGTATGTTTTAACATGTTTTTGGCTAGCAACTTTCTTCTGTTTCTTTAACAACCAAACTAATCAACCTACAATTTGTCCTCCCTGAAAGATGTGTTTGGGGTAAAAGTGGCATGGAGCTTGTGGAAGTGGTCAATGAATGACTGGTTCAACTTAAGGCCTAAGCCACAAGAGAGAGCATAAACCTGACAACACTGTAGAACCAAGAAACCAGAGGCTAAATAGCCCAGGGACATAGGATAGAACCGAACATGAGCAGAAAAAAAAAGAGCCAATGAAATGATTCCTAATGATATTCTGTTATACTCATATACTGGAGCCTAGTATAATTATGATCCAGTGAGACATCATCTAGCAACTGATAGGAGGTCCTGAAGAGATCCACAGCTAACCATTAGTTGGAGCTCAGAGAATCATGTAGAAGAAGAGTTAGGATTGTAGAAGCAAGAGGGGTCAAGGACAGCATAAGATTACAATCCACAGAATCAACTAACCAGGGTTCGTGGGTGCTCACAGAGACTGAAATGGCAGTCAGACTGTATAGGTCTGACCTAGGTCCTCTGCGTGTATGTTATGGTTGTATAGCTTGGTGTTCTTATAGGACTCCTAAGAATGGGAACAGGACGTGTCTCTGACTCTTTTGCCAGCTTTTGGGATCCTTTTCCCAGTAGTGAGTTGCCTTGTCCAGCCTTGAAATGAAGGTATGTGCCTAGGTTTATTGTAACTTGTTATGTCATGTTTGGTTGGTATCTCTGGAAAGCCTTCTCCTTTCTAAAGGGAAACAGAGAAGGAGTGGATCTGGGGGAGAAGGAAGAGGGAAGGCTGGGAGAAGAGGAAAGAGAGAAATTGCATTCAGAATGTTTTATATAAGTGAAGAATAAATGAAGAGAAAAGCAACCAACTAGAAGCCCAGATTTTAAAATTTTAATCTTTGAATATTACTAAAGAACTTAGGTTGTCTACATTGTGTGCCCAGATTATGTTGACTAGTAATGGCCAGAGAGTCAGTGTCTTTGCTTTAGAAAAAAATCCTTTTTCTAAGGGCTTATCAGGATGACCAAAGTATCCAAGCCTACTTCCCTGTACTATCCCAAGTTCATTTTCATGTCTGAAGCCTACTTCCTTGTTCTAGCCTAAAATTTAGAACCCTGTCTGAAATTACTTCTTTGTTCTAGCCTAATATTTAGATTCCTGCCTGAAATTACTTCTTTGTTCTAGCCTAATGTCAGCTTCCTGCCTGAAGCCTATCATGGGAGTGTTCACATAATTGGGTTTAATGCCTTGCTTTTTCTTTGACTATTTGTGTTTAATGTCTTGCTTGTTCCTTGACTATTTGCATCTATTGTATTGCTAGACCCTCAACCTAGAACTGACCTTAATACATGCATGTAATCAAAATGGTATAAAAGCATAAAGGAGGAGGGGGGATGGGCTAGGGGGTTCTAGGGATGGAAAATGGAGAAAGAGGATGACATTTGTATTGTAAATAAAAATAAATAAATAAATAAATAAATAAGTAAATAAATAAATAAATAAATAAATTTCTCCTAAAAAATCCTTTTGGGTAGCTATATCTAATGTAGATAATTTTCAGAAAAGTAGGAAGTGGATAAGAAGCATGTGATATACACCCCTCACAAACTTAATCCTGCTGTATGTAGTTATATCATGAGCTGAACCTAAATAGTTGGCAGAAAAGGGGAAAAGGCAACAGCATATAAAATTGTGGATACAAATAACAATTAACTTCTGGTAGACCCAGCCTTCGCATCAATTCTGGTGGCTCAGCATTTCCATCCAAAACTTCACAAAGGAATCCTGGAAAAATGTGATTCACACTAAATTCAATGAGGTAACCACATTAAAATCAAACAAAAATTTTATTTCCTTCAGATTGAACTTTCCCCCTTCTGTTACATATATACTTGTTTAATATACATACAAGGATCCACTAAATTCTAAGCCCAAGAATTAGACGTGTCAGTAATACAATAAAATATAATACAAAAAAATATTTTTTTTAAACAAAGGGCAATGCCAACTGCCAATTCATATTGGTAGAGAGGCACTTGACTTCACTGCTATGAAGAGAATGTATTTTCACAACCAAATTAGAAAAGGCTAATCAATATACAGTTGCCAAGAATACTGAAATTAGCAATCTTGACTCAAAATAAAAGCAGGATTTAGGAAGATGGCTTATGCATTAAGTCCCTGCCACACAAACATGAGGATCAGAGTTCAGATCCTCAGCACCCAAGTAAAAAAACAGATGTGCTCACATCTGCCTGTAATGCAAGCAGTGGGGAGGTAGAAACAGGATCTCTGAGGCTTGCTGACCAGCTAGTGTAGCTAGTGGATTGTTTCCAGTTTGAGTGAGAGAAACTTTTTGCAAAATAAGGTGGATAAGAATTTTAAAAAGACATTCAACATTGACCTCTCTCGTTAGCATACATGTGCATACACAAGCGTACTAAATCTTGCAAGTAATTTAAAAGAAATAGATAAATATATTCACCAAGGTTTTGTTTCATGTAGTGAGGACTTAGAATCAAAAATTAGGTATATGTGATTTTAAAAAGTTTTTCAACATGTACATTGTACAATTATGAGAGAGGGGGTGAAAAAGGAGACATGCATGCTGGCGTGTGAACATGAGTGACAACTTGTGAGAATTATATCTCTACCATGTGGTTTCTCAGGAGTGAAGTCAGGACACCAGACTTTGGAGAACATCACCTTTATTCCCTTAGCTCCCTTGTCTGCCACAAATGTGATGAACTGCTAAGGGAGAGCCACAGTACTTAAACATATCATAGGAGCATCCAATACTACAACCCAGAAATACAGTTCTAAGCAGAAAACAAATGGTGTGTACATTGCATAAAGCTTTTACATGAAAAATATTTATATACGAGATACCCAAAATACTAAACATTGAATACAAACACCCACATATGGACACCCAAAGATAGTCATATATCAATGCATGCATATATATGCATATATTTACAGGTGACATTTGAATAACTGGTTCTGAAGAGGAAATCTTGAGCAAGGACTAAAACCTTGTAAGAAAACTAAAACAAAATCAAACAAGACAAAGAAAGGTCTGTCTGAAGGTCAGAAATGTTAGGAGCAAAGTTAAATTAACTCTTTGTGCCTGGGCCTTAAACTCTGTCTTTTCCATCTCTGTATTTATAACGGGGGTGAGAAGAATGTTGTTTCATTCCCAATATTAATGACCATCGTTTTTGCCTGGAATACTCTTAAATATGTTAGTAGAAAAATCAAGTATATATAGATGGGGACATTATGAACTGAAGAAGCTGGTTGTTTTGAATTATATATATTAGGATGTTATGGGTTGGAGTAGGTAACATTGTGAATTGAAAAAAATAGGATGTTATAAACTTGAAGGAGTATAATATTAATGTTTTCTGAGTTCTCTTTAATGTTTTTCCTAGAGTCATATCTCTTTCTCCTTCCTGTGTCCTTTCTTCAAACACTCCTCAGGGCAGTTTCTTGCTCAAGAACAGATGAAATACTTAGATAAGAACATTATTTGTTGTCCTGGGAGCACATAGATATACTTGGCAGTGGCCTGGTTTATAGGATTTTATCATAATATGTAGACATTTTCATTGAGAAATCTATCTATACCAGAATTGTTTTGTGCACTGAACATATACATAAACGGATCAGATAAGCTGTCCCCTTAGGTCAGGTGACAAAATTATGGAGGACACTATTTTATTGTTCGCTGTCACTATTAACACATTTACCATGGTGCTCCTCGGTAAAAGGTCAAGAAGCTTGTTAAATCTAGAGCTGATAACACTGTCCTAAATGTCAGCTCTTGGTTTGGAGAGCGAAAAGTACAAATTTCTTCATGCCTCTGTCAACTGCATTGTTCATATAACCTTGCTGATAGTTTTGACTGAGTCCCAACTCGACATATATAATATCTTGACTTCCTTTCGATCATCCATGGGAAGTACTAATTAGAGACATTGCAGTTCAGAAATTGTATACAGACTATCAGGAATAATGGAACTGGTTCATACTAACTATGCTTTGGGATTTTTGTTGACTCTCATTTTGACCCATTCTAAAATGCTGATTCACCAAAACCTTTTATATTCTACACATATCTCTTAGAATCTTATCTCTGTGTTCCAATTGCTTCTTATATGTCACTTATGTTATCAAAAGTGTTTTCCTCTAATCATAACTACAATTGTTTCTTAACATGCTGTTTCACATTATGTTGGGCATACCCTGGGAAAAGAGGTCATTACTAGACATTTTTATAACCTTGATATCAGAAGAGTACTCATGATAGCTTTACTGGGTTAATGAATAAATAAACTATTTCATTAATGAAAGCTGATTGACAAAACATAAAAGAAAGCATGGTAGTGGTCTCTGAAGATATTCCACAATGAAATGTTTCTTCCATGTTCATGTTTTGAACTGTCTCTATATTTCATTTTTAACAAAAATGAGTTGACATGGACTCTATGCAGCCAGAATTTCTGAAGCAAAGGCCATTAATGCCTTACAGATAATATATGGACATTTTAATCCATTACACTAGTGAAAATTGCTTCAGTGTAAGAAATCTCGCCATCCCGTATTATATCCCACCATACTCTGTAGACATACAAGATAACCACTTTCAGAGGATAATTTGAGAAATGAAATGCTCAAGATACTTCAAACTGCTCCATCCATTATGAATAAAGAATGAGACATTTGAATGGAGGAGCTACCTAACATCTGCTATGGGTTTTCAATAACTCTAATCCAGTCACAGACACAGCCTAGTTCTTAGAGCTTACAAGAATTCTAATTTAATTGAGTGTCAGTCATATCAAAACAAAATTGTATTTGGCTAATAAAACTTCTATTAGACAAATTTCCTAGACATACACTTATTTTACACATGACCTGATTCACATCTCTGCCACATATTATTATATTCAGTTCTTTGCTTTTCTCTGGGTCTTTTCTTGAGAGACGTTTCATCTCTATAATTGCATAATATTTTCACTGCGATGGCTAAAATTACAATAATACACTGTTATTATTTCCTCAATTAAAATGTAGGGTTCTATTTCAGCAGGATTTATTTCAAATTAAATTTCATTCTTACCAAAGTTAGCTAACTAAGTGGGCCTTTTGCACCAATATCATCTTTACCAGATCTTAAAGCCTGAAGTAATTACGTAGCTTGTGGGAAAGTACTTTAACATTAAATTTTTTTCAATTTTAATAATTTTTTTAACATCATACAGAGTAATAGCTTTCAATAGGGCATTGTCCTACATATTTGTAGTACTTGTGGTCTCTGCACCCACTGCCCCTCTACCATTTCCCTAGCTACTCACTGTTAGACTCTCCCTCTACCCAGTAGTCACCCTATCCTTATGCTTTCAAGTCACATATATTCTATTGACCTCTCTTTCCGTTCCCAGGACCTCCGCTGAGAGATGTGTGTGTGTGTGTGTGTGTGTGTGTGTGTGTGATCTCAGCACTCACTCAAAATGAACAGGGAAACATATCTCTGTGAGTTCAAGGCTAGCTTGGTCTACAAAGTGGGTTCTAGACCAGCCAAGTGTTATAGTAAGACTTTGCCTAAAGAAAATAAACAAAATGGGATCCACATAAGAGAGTGTGGCATTATGATTTCTGAGTGTAGAACTTTTGGTAAATATAACAATTTCTAGTTTTAATTCTTTTGATTCTATTAACTTTCCAATGAAGATTATACTTTATTATTTCATCATGGATGGATAATGCCTTCATATGTATGTTCCCCTTTTTGCTTACGTGTTCATGTGTTGATGAACATCTAGACTGATTTTCCCCTTATTTCGTGTAAGTAGTGAAGCAGTAAGCATAGACATAAAGAGGACTCTGTGGTGTGGTAATTAAGAGTGCTTTAGGAATAGATTCCAAAGTGTTCGATTATGTGGTAGTTCAGTTTCTCAGGTTCTGGAGAAAAAACGTATATTGACTATCATAATGCCTACATACCACTTGTTTTAGTATAAAATAGAGTTTATTCAGGGTATGGGGAGTGGTGTTGAGGGGGTAAAGACAGAGAAAGGCAGAGAGAGATTAGAGGAGTAAAGGGCAGCCATGAGCACTTGGATAGAGAGGAAGGAGGAGAATGGAGAAAGACAGGGAGCAGAAGCAGGAGGACAGAACAAGAGCAAGGAAGAGAGAGCCTACCATACCAATTTAAACATCCATTAACAATGAACATTAAAAGAGATTTTACTCAGTCTCTACATAGGATAAAAGAGTAAAGCAAATGTACACATTGATAAGTTTCAAGCTTTAAATTGGTGTTCTACAGAGTTTACTTTCTATTTCAGATGCTTGTTTGCTCATCTCTTCTGATGAGAATATTGAACAATGGTAGTCATTCTCTGAAGACCTTGATGTGATCGCAGCTTAAAATCGCTTCAGTGTGTAAAACTCTGATTTGAAGTGAAAATGCACAAATTTGATAATTAAACAATGTTATGATATCTCATTTTATGAAATGCATCTTTTCTCCTAATTTATAAGCACAGGAAAAGAACAAGAAAGCCAATGTACAAGCTCTGATACACAGGGAAAAGTTATTGGAATATGACAAGGCTGTTTTACTAAGTTATGACAATCACTCCGATATGACACCAGAGAAGTTGGAAGCATTTATAGAGCCTTTACCTACAGTGAAGGGGGAATCAGTTCTCCACTGTACATTAATATTTCAGTTTGTTAATAGTTTACAAAGCATGCTTTTAACGGAGCCTACTTGATCCATATGTTCTGTCCGCTGATGTTGGCTGGAACCTTAACACTGGCATAATCTGATCCAGTTTGATGTATCTTCACACAGGGGTAATGTAAAAAAAAATGTTCTAGCATTAAATGTATTCTTCCTTTAGCTTCCTTAGCATAGTACTTAACTTGGATTGTGGTGTTATTTTGATTTTAGGATGCTTTAGTGAACTTGAAACTGGTGATCTGTTACCTTATTTTAATTTTTCTCAAGGCCTTAAAGCTAGTTTATTTCAACCTCCTTAGCCCAGCCAGCGTCATAATGAAAATTTCACCAGTGATAGCCATGGCTTTTCAAAACTGACATTATCTAAGACAGCTTCACTACAAAAACCTGCATCTTGTTTATTTTTTTAAGCCTACAGTTCAATGAAGAATTTTCTTTTTAATCTTCTTGGTTTGTGTACATATATGCATTATTTAAAATTTACATTCTAACAAAAACCAATACATTCATTCTATTCTGTTATCTTTTTTTTTTTTTTTTTTTTGCTTTTGTTCCCATCTTCTGTGTTACCTGTCTGGTCCTTTCTTTTATAGACTCTCCCACATCTGTTTATTTGCAAACAAAACACCACTCCCCAAAAAGCAACAGCTTTCTTCCTCTGGAGGAGAGTTCCTTGGGATGTCTGCATACTGAGAAAAGCCCAGTGTGAAAACAAAGGAATGAGTGGGCTCCAAGGTTTGCTGAGTTCTTCACTTGCCATGTTGCTTCTGCATGAGTCTTTGAGGACAGGTGAGATGCTCTCTGTAGTCATAGGGTGCATCAATCCTAGCATAAAACAGATCCCAAATGACATGCCAGGGTACTCTGTGACTCTTAGAGGTCTGCCAATGTTCTCTCCTTTGGTTTCCTGTAACATATTCAACTTTCAATTATTGTATCACACTAAAAACATTGTAGATGAATGTATCTCTTCATTACTTACTAAACAAATACTTAGTGTGTCTTTCTCAATATTTGTTGTCAATTAAACGGATAAATGCACTTGACTTGAAGAGATTCTAATTATACAGGAAAGGAGATAAACAAATGAAGGCTGATGTAATCTACTTGTCTGATCATGTGTCAGTAAGGAGAGAACTTCAAGAGTTGTAAAGACCAACTTTCAGGCGCATGTGCAGATCAGGAAAAGGTTCCTCAGAAGTAAGCTTGGGAATCTTTGTGATTATAAAGCAGTCAGCTTCTTTTCCTTTGGTAGCAAAGATTATTCACTTATTTTTTTAAAACAATCCTGTAAGGTCAATATTTTTAAAATGCATTTATATAATAAAAAGAAATAAACTCAGATAAAAAGATTATAAGATGAAAAAGGAAATGATTTTGGACAGTCAAAATTTTAAAACTAGAAATGTCAAATGTCTGTTCCAAACTACATCAGAAACTCTGCTGTATGGTCTTTACAATGGTACCTGATCTGCAGTGGCTCAATGTAGTGTGTGTTTTCCTGTTCACTTGCGTATGCAGCCATATTTTTGTCATCCTTTCCAAAGGATAGGGAAATTGAGTCAAAGATTGTCTCATTTCACATCTGCAGGTCAATGACTCCACATGCTGAAACTATGAGGTCCTGGAATAAAGCAAAGACCATCAAATGTTAAAACTATCATCTAGACAGGATTATGGAGTGAGAAAAAAATAGAGCAAAACATTGTATCTGGGCCCCAAGCAGGGCATTTTGAAGTGACAAACACCACCCTGCCAAGAGTATAACCTTTGGTTTCATATAGACACAAAGAAGAATTAACCCACACAGAAGCTTGAAACCCCTGGTAGATAAGAAATGAGGCTTTCCCCAGGATGGTGTCAAGGAGTAACAAACAAGTTTGCAGGGCTGTTACCAGAACATATCTGTGACACAAAACATATAATGAGCTCTGAAGAAGTATGTATCTATTCTCTAGATAATCTTTTTATCCTTTCAGAGACAAACTTTGTTCCTAACAGAGCAAATAGTTAGCACAAATCTCCAGCATACAAGCTACACATATCTTCATTGGATGACAGAGCAATTACTGTCCATTACAGAAAAAGTTTTAGGTATATGAAGGTGGTGACATCCTATGACAAATCTCAGATTTTATTTGTTTTTTAAAAAAGATCCTACTTTTAAATTTGAGGGCTATAAGATCCATCATGCAGTTATGGCCACAGTCATGTTTGCCACATGTCAGTTTTCAAATATAATAAGTTTATTCTCTCTCCTTGAATTAAACACCCATAGGATCTGATAATCAAACAATATTATTGAAGTTCCACAGAACACTGCCAGGAGGATGGGTCAAGGGACAAGAAATTATGCTACTAGTCTAATTGCTTCCTTATACCTCACAAAGTTAAAAAAAAAATGAAAATCTTACATCCAACTCCTTCTCAGAAAATCTTACGTCTAAGTTTTTCTCAGAAAAAGCTCTTCTGATATGTGCCTCTTGTTTCCTCACTGCGACTCATGGTTTTTCTCATCTGACTTCTTTAAATTGTAGCCACTCAGGGTGCGTGTAAATGCTTTTATCAGAAAAACATACAATTGTCCAGTTTCCTATGTATTAACTAACCATTTTGGGGTGTTCAATCTCGAATGCCTCTGAAACTCATTCTTCTTCCACCTTCTTTCTGTTTGTTTTTTGGAAAGAATGGGGTGAATCTATGTTCAGGGCTTCAGCTGCCTGGATAGGATCTGGGGGCAGTTTCCACTCTGACAAGTACTACGTAGTCTCTTCATTTTTGAAGCTGCACATCTTAAGGCCATTCGGATTTACCACCTTGTGAAATGCATCTATTATATGAATGAATCTCATGTAATTAATCTCTTACATTGGATAAATTCGTAGTTCTATTTTTCTTAAAATGGCCTTGGCCAAAGAAAATAGCTTTTTTTTTTTTTTTCAGAAAGATTTTCCTAAGCATGATTGTTGACATCCTGGCATGCTTCTATATTACTTAATCAATACAAAATTCACAGTACTTTTGTATGGTTTGTCTTTTCGATGCCAGCAATTCTTATTCTATTCTAAACTTAAGAAGGCTAAGCTGTAATCCCTTTCCTATTAGCTAAATCTTTTCAACTAACTTTAATTTGACTTTCCAATAAAGGCCTAGAAGTGTAAGGTTACCTCAAAGTGTACAAACTTTTAAAGTATATTAACTATAAAGTAACAGCTTGTTGACTAATTGTATTATTTTTTCACTCTTCATAGCCATGGTTGAAAATGTATTGATAACTCACGGACAGGACTGGACATTTTGATTAAGTAAAAAGGTGTTCAATTTGTTAAGCAAAGTAGAACTTAATTTTAAACACAATTCCAACATTTTTAAGGAAACAGAAACCATGAGGTTATGAGACTAGGTAGTGAGTAAAGACACTTCAAGTAGTAATCAAGGAGTGACTATACTGTACAAGGCATGCTATTTAATATTTATGGTTTTTTAATTAAGAGTGTAGGCTTAATTTTTTTCTCCGTTTTCTCTCAAATCTTCTTTTCCAATCTATCGAAACATGGTATCGTGTTATAATTTTCTAAAAATCTCAGAGGCTAAGCTGCCATTTCTCCTCTTATTACACTATAAAGCAGGTTTCTGCCACGACATACTTGTTAGGTGGGTAATTTTGTTCTTACTTAAAGATGAAGGCGAGGACATGGGGCCCCATAGAGTTCACTGACTTCTCCAGTATCACATATACGGTAAGTGCCAGGGCCAAAGCTAGGCAGGAAAAACACCACACTTCTTTCCCCGCCACCCCCTGGGAAATTCCCACATGAACCCTGGCTCAGTGAGGAATGAATAGGTTCTTTCAGAAATAGAGTTGTCACAGCCTGATGGAAGTTAGCAAGCTTTCAGTTTGTTCAGACAAAAAAAAAATGTTAGGCTTGCTTCTCAGCCTGAGGGCCTCCTAGTGAAGGAAGCCCTCTATAGTGGGGTTCCTTTCAGCTACACTGAGCAAGAATTAGCAGACTGGAAAGCACACATTTTGCATGAATATGGGCACATCCGGATTGCTGTTTGCCTTCACTGGAGGGCAGGTAACCCGATGCAGCTTGAGCCTCTCCAGATTTTAACAGGCAGTGGAGAAGAATGTGGATTTGGATCTAATATTTGCCCAGCATCTTTTAGACAAGACATTCCCGTAGGACTTTGGGAGGCATTAGTCTAAAGTGCTCGGGAACTGTGAAACACTAGCCATCTGTCAACAAACACGCAGGTGGCTGTGGACCACAGATGCTGCCTCTCTCCTTTCTAGCTGGAGAGTAATTGTTACGAGACAACGTCCCCAAATAAGCAGCCCCTTTTTCAATTGGAAATTAAAAGATGCTTAACATCATGTCTAAAACTGGGAGTTTATACTCTAAAGCTTCTTGGAGTCCATGTAGGTGGTGAATGTTCAATGCCTTAGCCAGGATTCTTTAAGCTAGCCAGAGGTGTGTGATCATCTCATTTCCCTATGGACTTATACAGTGTGATCTTATCTGATATACCAGAATGCACGAGGGTAGATAACATTGCTCTCAGTTCATGAATGACTGGGTGATGTGAGCCACTAAAAGTGACCAATGCCATTGCCCTCTGAAAAAGATGAATTTTTTGAAAGGAGACCATTTTGTTTTAGTAAATGTGATGATTAAGATGTAAGAAGACATCCTATAATGAAAACTAAACAATAATTCAGAAGAGAACTGAGTGAGTTTTAAATAAAAACCAATTGAGGAACTTTTGGGTCAAAATAGGGGTTGAACGAGAAAGACTGAAAAGCATAAAGAAAATTCTAGAAACCATCTAGGAAGAACTTCTTTTAAAGGATGTTCAAAAATAATTTTAAGAATATTTTGCAAGAAACGGTTAACTTTTGTCTGTGTTTCCATGATACAAACCCTCCTTGTCTTTACCAAACCCAGGAGGTTCGTTGTGGAGTTGATTTGACATTTGTAAACAGAAAATGGGTTAACTTAGTGAAGTAATTAATTCTTTGTCTCTAGAAAATGAATAGCTATGTTGGCCAAGTTTGGCTTTATATCAGCTTGAACTGGCTTTTTAAAACACCTGTAGATCTCTAAAGACAAGAAGAGTTCTGAAGATAACTGCTGTGATTACAATAACAGTATAAACATAAAAATAAGGTTCCTTAAGGAAAGAGGGGTGATTTTCATCTGTCCCCAGCCCTCTATGTTCAAAGCTCTCGTTTTGAAAGAAAATTTAAAGAGATATATATGCGTGCATATGCATAACAAATGCTGACTTACAGAATGTCTAATTATCCAAGGAATTATATTAACCAGGACAATGA
Organism: Rhabdomys pumilio; assembly: GCA_030674055.1. NCBI lineage: Eukaryota > Metazoa > Chordata > Mammalia > Rodentia > Muridae > Rhabdomys > Rhabdomys pumilio. The sequence goes on along the minus strand of JANHMN010000092.1, from coordinate 4,495 downwards.
GATAAACTATAAGCCCATTTGATGTATATCCCTCCTTCCCCAACCAATGCCCTGCAGCCAGGACTTCGCACACCAAGATGATCCTGAGTTTAGTCTTAATATTTTATAGATACTGCAGGGCCATCAAGTTCTCGTCCAGAATTCTAGGTGTGAGGCACTGGTTATTCATTTGTAGTTTAAAATAGTACTAGGAGTTAAATCATCTCCAAAATGAAGCCAAAGTTCCACATTAAAGAAGCCCACAGCCCAGATGTATGGAAAATACCAGAGAATGATGACTGACTGTCTAATCCAGAGTGTCAGAGTTCTTAACTAATGTCATGGTAATTAGTTCTACTGAGTTCCTAAACATGAAAATGTAAGGGATATAAAATTTCACAACTGAAAGAAATATATTGTATCTAAGGTTGAAATTATTCATCACAATTCATAACAGGAAATATGCCTCTTTTCGACTGTGCTTAAAGTTACAGTAATATCCAATAAAATATAAATAGCATCCATAAGCTGTTATGAACAAGTTCCAATCACGAATAAAGTACATTTTACTTTAATTTCGAGATGAACCACATGTACCTGGTAAGATTATAAGCACCTCTCTCGGACACAGCAGCTTAGACTTGTCCAAATTAAGAAAATATTATCTCTCTATGACTGTCTAAAATTGTAGAAACATTTTTTATTTATGCATAAGCACTTGCTGTGCTTATTAAATTAGGAATTAAAAGAACTTAAGTTGCTTTATTAGCAGTCACATAGTGAACAATCTCTCAAGTACCTACAACATATTCGATGCCAAGAAAAGAATTCACAAAGAAAACAAAATTACTAAATCCACAGAGAAGGACGGGGAGAATAAATATGCACATATTACCCTATTAAAAGAAAACTACATAGCAAGAAATCTGACTACAAAGCTGAGAGCTTTCCCATGAAACTATAATAAAAATGAACTATGAAGTGTTGTTCATCAACAAAAATACAGCTTAGAGATTTTTTAATATATTAACAAAGAACTAAAATAAAAATTTTAAATTGTATATGATTTTCTAAGTAAATTTCTTTCTGGTTTAAATAAGTGTGATGAAGTCCAGGAATTTTGAATCTGTCAACCAACAGCTCTTCAGTTAAGCTGTGCTTGAATGTTCAGCATGTGCCAGAAATGCATAGGATAAGAGTAACAACGATAACAGGAATAATAGATTCTTATATGGAGCAATCCCATAGTTTATATGAGAGCTGAAATATCAGGAAAATCCTGTTCTATGGCAAAAAAAAAAAAGGTACTCAAAATCAAGTGAAATCAATATGGCATTTAAAGTTCCAGACAGCGTTGAACATAGGATATTTGATTAACCTGCCAGGTGACAGTTGATAAATGTCACGAACAAAGGCAGGAAAGCATACAAACCTCCTCATATTCCTACAGGCTGCACAATCTAAAATTACTGCTTCCAATTAACGTCTACTTTCATTTCTACAGACATTGATTGAATGCTGTTGTATTTAAGGCAAAGTATGAGAATTTCATGGTTTCGATTTATAAAAGACTTTTCCGTTCCCATATATTGAAAAAGGCACTCCATGCTTCTGTTGTGTTAGGTTGCATCGTGGTGATTATGACATATGTGATCCATACCTTTCCAAATTTTATCCCATAGGGAGAATCTTGGGGTTGATTTGAGAGCATGCTGGGATGCCATCTGTGCCCAACCCAATGGCTTTGTGGCTGCGCAGTCCCTGGTGTTTGAGTAGAGGGAGCTGCATTTGAAGACTTTTGGTGGTAACTCTGCTGGGACGTCATGAAAATATCTGTGAAAATAGTATTGATGTGAGACATTTCAAATTAATCAAATAGTCCTTCAGTTTTAGTGAAAGCTAGTTAAGACGGCCTGCATGTACAGCAGTCTTGCTTTAGATTTCAGTTTGTGCATTTCCAGCAGATATGAATTCACTCCATTTTGTTTTTAGGAAATGTCATTATTGTGTTTAAGATTTTATAAACAATAATGGTAAAAACCAGAGAAAGAAGAAAAGGAAGGGGTTAGTCATAAAAATATGGAGTCTTAAAAAGGACAAAAGGGAGCAGGAAGAAAGATAAAAGTCATTGTGATTTATGTGGACTATTTGGGGATTTCTATTATCGCTTTAAGATCACCATTTTTTTCCGACTCTTCCAATAATGATTAAACAGCAACAAAGAGAATTGACTTTCAAATTACTTCCTAATTTGCAGCACAACATGTCTCAGAGGGCACTGAGGAAATGAGAAACCTAATTTTTTGATGACATTAGAGATCATTTCATCCAATTTCCTCATCTTATAGGTAATGAAAGCAGAGCCACCGAGCATAAGTGTCAGCTGTCAGGTTCCACAGTGGGTCTGGGGCAGAGACTTACAGAAGAAAAAAAAAGAATATCTCTTATAGAAATATTTTGTTAAAGTATATCATGAAATAAATGCTGAGAATTTGAAGCTTTCAAGGTGTCTACATCCATCCGTGGTGTTATTTCCTCCCATACAAGACAAAGCCTGTGGTGTCAAGTGGTCATGTATTCATAGGATGCTTCTACCCCCATTTTCTCTATTTGTTGCACAGAATCATTTAAAATAGAGCTCTCATTCTATACTCCATCATTCCTTTTCCACTTTTGACCAAGGAGCACTACTGATAAATTTTAAGGTAACAATTTTAGAAACTGGATGGGGAACTTCTGATTACATACAACAGCAAAAGCAGAGAGAGGAGCCAGGGGAATGTTTTTCTCACATCTGCGTGTGGCCCAACAAGTATGAAGTAGTATTTCAGTCTGAAGATACTTTTAAAGCTTTTTCTTTCTCTTTTAAGCTGTCCTTTATCAGAGTTGTTATTTGAGAACCCAAGGAACCCTAGCTAATGCCATTCACACAATAATGAAGATTTTCAGCAAGACCCACTGTGACTTTCAGGTTTCCCTAGAACTGTGTAATTGTCCTGACATTGGTTATGTTTGGTTTTGAAATGACTGCATGCTGCGCTAAGATGTGCGTGCACTGTTTCAGTTAATTCTTGGAAGATCAAGTAGGAGTTTGATTCCTTCCTTTTAAAGATGTGAGAACTGAGTCCCAGGGTCTAGGACATCTCATGTTAGGTGACAAAGCTTTTTTTCCTTAAAAACTAAATGCCTTTACCTTGGCTTTCATGGCCTACAGAAATCTAAATAAATCTAGACATCCCTCTGCCCCATAACTCCTTCATTCCGGGTGTCTCTGTGTCACCCACTTATCTTGCTTCCATCTTCTGGTTGCCCTGGCTACAGGAGCTTTGCCCCTGCTTCTCTTTCCCTTGTATCTTCACTCATCCTTCAAAAACCCTTCTTTCGATTTCATGACAACTCTCCACATAGCCTTCTCTGAAGCAGTAGAAAAGCAGGTTGGACAGGCTTCACAGTCTCAGCACTCAGCACATGACACATTGATTTTAAATATCCTTTTATCTCAAGGTGTTTGTGAGGGCAATTCTTTAAAATAATTTAGAATATTTAAATATTTAAAATAAGTTAGAGGTATATATAAACTAACTAAATGTATGGAGAAACGAACAGTCAATATGGAGTAAGACAATTAAAGACACAAGAGCTATGCGTTCTTGTCCACTTTGTAAAGCTCAAGTTTTCCAGCCATCATTTTCCAGCCTGTACTGAATTGCCTGCACTACATTACCCTGCTAAGCTGTGCCTATATTTGTTCTCATAATGTTCTCTGAACAAAATAAATAAAACATATACAGATATGTACACACACACACACACCGCGCGCGTGCGCGCGCGCGCGCGCGCGCGTGTGTGTGTGTGTGTGTGTGTGTGTGTGTGTGTGTGCAGCATGAGAACTAGATTAGATTACAAGGTCTAGGCATAGATTCTAAAAAGGGTTGTCTACATGCTGTAAAGAATGAGAACCTGGTAGCTGTTTATTTCATAAATCCCAGTACCACAGCAATCCAAATCTGCTGCTGAAAGCCTGAAAGTCCATGTTGGAATGCCCAATAATCTTGCGTCAGCACCCACACTAGATCTGCATGTTCATAGACAAAAAGTAAAGCAAGAAGCTGCATTCTGCCAATTCCCTATACCTCATTATATCTGACAACTTTTTTGGAAGGTCCTCCCCACTTTGAGTTCAGTCTGCTTCTTTTAATCAATTCTTTCTGAAATATCCTTCCAAACATGCCTAGAGACATGTACTCTTAAATGATTCTATGTCTTAATAAGTTTCTAATGAAGCCTAGTCATGTATGCAATGTTTATCTCTGTTTATGAACTCATTAGACTTCCTAATCACTATACTGCTCATAGGTGTTTTCTTATCTTGTTAATTGTAACATGCATAAGGCATGTTTTGTGCCCAATATGACGATAGATGACTTTCAATAAAGTTTCTGTCAAATTAGTTTACCAGAATTGAACATAGGTTTGAGCCCAATTATCATGAGGTTAGGAAATGAAACCTACCATG
>JANHMN010000091.1:0-38024 GCA_030674055.1 Rhabdomys pumilio | reverse complement strand
ATCTATCTATCTATCTATCTATCTATCTATCTATCATCTTTCCAATATTGCACAATTAATCATATTTTCTTCTAACTTTCTACTTGTTTGTTACATCATATGATGTGATACTCAAACAAGGCAACAACATATAAGATATGATGATGGTTTCCTTGTGGTTTGCATTTCTCAAGTCCTCCAGTAGACACTCAGGTTTATCCCTTTCCTTTCCTCCCCCTTGCCTCTTGTATTGTTTAGAAAATTTTCTTCTCCTTATAATGATATGTGGAATATTTCTGGTCATAAATGTCTAGTACTGCATCCATACTTCCCTCTCACCAGAGAGCCCCAGCAAATCATGGATATTTTAGTGATGTTGCCTTTTTTCCAGAACTTCATTGAGGATTAAAGTCATGCCATATGTACCTTTTCTCAGACTGCTCCCATGTCTTAGTAATATGCATTTAAAGTCTTACATATTTTCATCACATTATGACTCATTTATTTAAACTTATAGGTAATATTTACCTTATGGATGCTTAACAGCTTATCAATTCACTTATGAAGAACATTTTGGCTGCCTTTAAGTTTGGGCAACCATGATGGAAACAGCCATTAACTCTGTTGTTTTCAAGACAACTTATGTTTTCAACTCACTGGACATATAAGTAGCTCCACGCTTGTTGGATGCTATGATAGGTACATGTTTAGCACTGTCAGAACCATTGGGATTGTCTTCTATAGCAGCATAGCATTCCACATTCACTGACATTGTGTGTTTGCCTGTGTTCAGAGGTGGGTGTCTGCGGTGTTTGGGGTGTCAATCCTTTGGGGTAGAATGGCAGTATCTCTTCTTTTGTGATATGCAGTTTCCTCTGCATATCATAACTACAGTCACATGCATATTTGCAAGTGCTTGACCACAGAGCAGCATCTGACTCTAAGATCACTGACTTTACTGTTCTCTAAGAATAAGGCTTGGTTTCAATGATTTTTTTCTAGTAATTCCTTAGTTATTATTATCATGTTTTAATTTCAATTTTCTTCTATTCAGTTTATATTTAAGGTTCATTGATTAGTTTTGAGGATGTGGCCTGTCTTCCCTTTTAATATGAGTAATTTGTGTCTTTCCTCTTTTGTTTATGCTTGGTGTGGTAAGAGGCTTTGTTGTTCTTTTCATCTTTTCAAAGAAAGAGATTTTGGCTTTCTGACTTTATATACTAATTTCCTGTTTCCAGTTTCATTGTTATCTACTGTCCTAAGCTGATTTTTACCTATTTATTTTGACTTCAATTTACCTTTTTGTTTCCTGGTTGAAATTTTGTTGATTTTATATCCTTCCTACTCACTCTGTTCTAGATTTACATTTTAATAGTATTTTTGTTACAACCCATCTATTTGAACACACCCCTCACTATCCCTGTCCATTTCTCCTTTGTCTGTTTTTCTGTCTCTCTGTTTTTCTTCCACTCCTTGTCTTTCTCTCTCGTTTCTCTATCTCTTTCTCTTTCCTCTGTCTATCTATCTATCTATCTATCTATCTATCTATCTATCTATCTATCTATCTATCATCTTTTGAGAAGTTTGAAGCTCTCAACTACTGCTCCTGAAATATGCCTGTCAGCTTGCTGTTTTGCTCCCACTGAATCTAAGTCATGGATGCACTCTCTCAAACTGTAAACAAGGCCCAAAGTACATATTTTCTTTTATAAATTGCCATTTTCATGATTCCTTTTCACAGCAATAGAACAACAACTAAGACAGAACCCCAAGTTCTTTCAGAAATCAGACTCTTCTCTGCTTCAGGATCTTGGAAGCCAGAAACACGATCAATGGATGCTCTCAGTTCTGGTAAAGGGGGGGCTTTTTCCAGTCCCAAACCCTCCTTACAGCTTCCCCCTCCTGAATGAAGTCAAGGCTAGGACAAGGTTCATTCTTCACCTCGCAGGAACATTCTTGAGTAAAAAGTTCTCAGTATGTACTGATAGTCACTTGATTCTCTGGAAAGTTCCAGGTAGAGGTCAAATGCATGCACTGCTTGCTAGCCAATAGATTTAAAGGTCAATATGCTTAGCCAATAAATTTGAACTGTAACCTTGTTGATTTAACCTGTGCCCCTTAAAATGTATAAAAACTGCTTGTAATATCCATTTAGGGTGGCCTTCTAGTCATTTGTATTGAGGGACTAATTGAAGCTTGATCCCAATGTGCCTGAAAATAAATCTCTTGCTTTTGCATTGATCTGCATCTTGGTGTCTCACTTGGGGGCATCTTGAAATATGTACCACTGACTGAGGGTCAGGATTTTACAAAAGGACTATAAATATCCAATGAAGATATATGAATGCATGCTAGCACACTGAAAATTCCTCAATGTAATTAGCAATCAGGAAAATGAATAGTAAAACTTCTTTAAGATTCTGTCTTTTTTTCAATCAACATTTGTTACTTTTATTCACCAAACATAAGACTTACCCCTTTGTTGAATCCCTTTTCTTTATGATTTTACACAAAGGACCTTGAGATATATCAATTATAAAACATGTCAAAAAAAAAAAAAAAAAAGAAAAGAAATTTAGGAGGCAGTTTAGGTTAACAGAAACAGCTCCATAGAAACAGAAAAATCACACCCTCATAGAAGCACAAGGAGGGGCGATGGGATAAGGGGCTCCTGGGTGGTGGGGGGAATGGGGTAAGGGGATACATTTTGAAATGTAAATATTATATCCAATAAAAAAGGGGGGGGGAGAAGAAAAGTTGTTAGAACCAACATCTTTAATAAAATGTCAGCCCTCTAAAAAATTATCTTGATACTAAAACTCATTTTGAGAATTGTATATTGCAGAATACACAGCCTTGGTGTATCTACACATCAAGCAAGCTGAACAGACCTGCTCAAACCTCTGATGTCTTGGAATTCCATCTGGATGCAGTGAAGACACAGTGTCAGAGGCCTATCAATTTACCCTCCCCCAACCCCTCTTCTAATATCTCAATGCCTGTAATCAGCTTGAAGAAGTTAATGAAGAGTCAACATCCCTATTCCCTGGGCTTGGGGACTAAGGTGGTTAATATTGGGCTGTCTTTCTAGGGAAAAGTAGTGGTTTTGTTGGAACAGGGAGGTTAGATAGGATTTATTGCATAGCCATAACCTATTGGTAGAAAACTGTATAATTATTATCAAGAGGAAGCTATAATTTCTTAAATGGTACAAAATTTACTTAGATTTCAAATTTAAGGTTTTCATTGGTACGAGCTTCCTATTGATATAAGTGAGATGAATATTGATACTCTCATGGGCATTGTGCCTGTATAACACATTTAGGAATACAAGGCTTAGACCCAGTCCTTCTTCAACTTTTTAAAACTGATTTGAGATAGTTAGCCTGTGAGTTAAGGGACTATAGCAAATTCATGGCTTTGAGTTTATTTTTAGGACGTTTTCTATATTTTATTTAGAAATAGCTGAGAGTAGTTAATAGACAACAGTCCAGGTTACCTTACATGGATAATTGGTTTTCAAAAACGTCAGAAGTCCACAGAATTGACATTACAAACATTTCTGTACTAATGTTCATTTTGATTAGAGACCTGTCTGCTCCTGACAGCTTCCTGTCTTAGATTCTAAGAAAATGTCTTTAAAATTTATATCAGGTACTTTATTCAAGAGTTCTCTATAAAATCCATCAATGTCAAATAGACATTGGATTGAATGTAAGGCATGTTCAGTTGTCATTAGAATAATGTTTTCTTTGTTGGAGACTTTTCTCTCCTCTGATCCTGACTTCTCTTTGATTCTCTAGAATGTTCAGTGTATCTGCTCAATTTTCCCCATGGTCTCACCACACCATTCTGAACCTGTCATCTTCTCCTTTATGACCAGATTGCTTCTGCTCCTCTCCCTTGACTTGGAGTAATCTTTTCTTCTAACATTATCACTGTCCTGCTTTTGGGTTCTTTACTTCTCAATTCTAGAAAAAAAATCTCTTCTCTCTTGCTGCTTCTTCATGCTTGTCTTCTGGCTCTTTGTGCTAGCCTCATTCTAGGCCAGTGCCACCTCTGCTATAACTATTCTCATGGCTTCTGTCCTCCATGTGCTTTGCTAGGGGATCTCACCAGTCTGAATCTTGTGAGTCCTGAGATATGTATCTGAGATCTTGCTCTCTCAGTTCTCCCTTCCTGGTGCCTTTGGTCCTCCCTGCCTCCTTCTTGTCTCCTGTCAGGTGCCTGGTGGCCCCTGGCTAACTTATCTACTTCTTCACCTCTGGCCTTCCCTTGTCTTTTTGTTTATGTACCTTTAGCTGAGGAAGAGCTCTGACTGCTTGAGGAGCAGGAGTCACTTGCTTCGTTGGAGAAATCTGAGCTGCTCTCACTGCTGTCAGAATCTGAGTCAGAGGAATCAGATGCTGAGGATAAAGATGTCAGGGCCGGTTTCTTTTGCTCAGCTTCTGGTTTCTGGGTTACAATGACCTTAGGCTGTGGGGAATAATTAGCTCACACTCGGATGTGGGTTCTGGATCTTGTTGGGTGGTTGTGATTCCCATGGCTCTGAGGAGACTGGAGAGCAGGAATTTTGACTGGGTTCACTCCATGCAGCACTGGGCTGGCACTACGGGGCCTCGCCAGATGTGGGGAGTTCTCACTCAGTCTGAAGTTCTGGGTTGGGGGGCAGGGGCTCTAGAGTCGGGCCCAGAGGCCAGTGGTCTCCACTGGGGGCTCCCAGACACCATTGGGGGACTGCGGACAAACAGAGACTATGGGCATGTGGGTGGAACCGGACCACACACTGAGAGAAATGAGGGAGAGAAGGAAGGGGTGCCCCAACTGTGCCCCATGGGAAGTACTCACTTGCCTTGGCAGCTTGCTTGGCAAGGTCAGCTAGCTTGCTTGAAGAGGCGGGCCTCTGCAGCAGAACGCAGAGAAGCTCTCCATGGGAGATTAGGTGATGGCTCGATACTTGGAGGGCCCCTCCATGGTTCTCCACAGTAGGCCTCAATGACATGAGGGAGTCCATGTTTTTTTTTTACAGGCTTTATTTTCATGGCAGATGGTAGATGGATCTTGCTGTACACCCCTCCCCCCAGGTCAGGAAGGACAGGACTTAAATAGGAAGGGAGGAGGGAGGAGGGTCTAGGAAAGGAATACATAATTGGCTATGCCCTCTGGCCTTTAAGTATCTCATTAATATGGAAATCTCTAGAGGGTCTGAGGCCTTGTAGCCATCCTCTACCTGTGGAGGGGCTGGTAGGGGCATTGCCCTACATGCCTGAATTGTGCATATCAATGGCATGTCAGAAGCCTGGGGTCTGGGGGCATGGCCAAACACCTGCCATTGTCCCATTGGGGTCGGGGTCTAAGGCCTGTGCCACAGCAGAAACCAAGCCATCCCTTCTCAGCCCCACATTAGCCATATTTTTTCAGATGTTCTCGAAGTTCATCCATCAAACCTCCCAGACCTATGGAAGTGACGAAGTTGATGGAAAACCAGGTATTGTGTGGGTTGTCTGGGGTAGCAGTCCTTCAAAGAATGGCTAAAGAGTTTCATCCTTTAAACTGGAATTCAGTTTAGAAAGACCCATGTATTCATACAGTTCCTGGAAGAAGATCTTGACAAAAAATACTATTAGACAATGTCGTGGTCTCTTCACTCAGCTTTATATAACATTTGAGAACACTCCATGGAAGTGAATCTGCTTAGAAAAGGTGAATGAACAACTTAACAACATTTCTCAATTTGTTTGTCTCTAAGCAATGGATGGTGTCATACCATTCGTTGAATATACTTTTAAATGATTTTATGTATTCTTCTTTCAGCATATAGAACTGCCCAGCTAAAAAGCCAAACAATTTTTCATAGGTCCTTTATTGGGCAGAGCATCAAGTATCATGTTGCAGAGTTATTTTGTTTGGCTCTCAGCAAAGTCCATTTTCAGCAAGTTGTGTGCACATTCTTCAAAATCTAAACTTGACTGAATGGCAAGATATATTAAATGACCCGACCTGCGGGTCCTGCAATTCATGGGGGGACGAGGAGGACCCCAATCTGAAAAAAAAGAATAGGCGAGAGAGGGAAAGGACTCAAGGAAGCAGTTGCTTGTCAAGAGTCATATGTTTGGGCACAAGGCGCCTTTTTATAATATGCTTTACAAGGGGAGGGAGTAAGAGAGGCCAGGTGGTGGGAAAGTATAGTGGGAAAGTACAGAATCTTCTCGGCCTGTGCCCTGAAACCATTGGTGATCTAACTCCTTTTCTCAAAAGACACAGTACACTGCTTTGAATCTACCTGCAGCTGCCAGGCAGGATCTTGTGGTTGCCAAGCTGCAGGGGACGTTGTGCAGGTGGGGAGAGGTTGTAGGTGGGGAGAGATAGTGGGTGAGGGTGAGGGGCAAGATGGCTTCTGACATCTCCCCCTTCTCTGTTTAGATGGAGAGGGTACTCTTTGGTCTATCCGGACTGGAAAAACTAGAATTTTTTGTTGAATGGTGAAGGGCTCTAAGTAGGGTCGAAACCTCATGGTAGTGTGGTTGAGCTGCATGAGACAAGTCTTGATTGGGGCTGTTAATAGGAGATACCACAGGAGGCCATTGGTTGGTGGCCCATGGCTATTGGCAGCAATTAACCTCTTCTTGCCCCTGAGGGTGCAAGGTCTCACAGGGTGTCTGAGCCTGGTGGAGGGTGGTGCGTGATCTCTTACCCATCATTGGGTCGGCCCCCTCATGTTGGGGTCACCCTGTCTTAGGCGAGCCAAGGCTTATCCAACTCCGCTCCATCACTGACTTACCAGACCACTCTCTGTGGGGCGACATGTTCTCCAAAAGGAGGCTCCTCCACAATCAAAGACCAAATTAAAAGCAACTGCCTATAAAGTTTTTTGATAAAGGGCCAAATTTTGTCAGGGACCTTGAGAGGCCAGGCTCCCTAGTGAGAGAAACGAGGGCAGAGCCAGGCATACCAGGAACCCTTCTTGAGGGCTTGGAAGTCTAGGGGTCGGTCATAGGAAGAGGCAGAGGTATTGGCAGCTGCATCATCTCTGGCAGGATCACTTCAGGATCTTCTTCAGTCTTCAGTTGAAGGTAATGAACTCCAACTGGCTTCTTGATGGCAGAATCAACCTGGTTCTTAACAAAACTTGTAAGATGGTTAAAAGCTCAAGGGCCAAACGAGAGAAGCAAAAGAATACCAACAAAGGGTCCTAATAAACTAGGCAACAGGGTGGTAAGCCAAGGAGAGGTAGAGAACCAATTTTGATACCATGATTCTTGTTGTTCTCTGGCTCTTTTCCTTTCCTCTAAACTCTTTTTGACCCTGTTCAGGCTATTTTGAACAAGGCCTGTCTTATCGGAGTAAAAGCAACATTCTTCTTTGAGTGCCACGAAGAGACCATCTTCCTTAAGGAAGACAAGGTCAAGTCCTCTCCTGTTTTGTAACACCACCTCAGAAAGAGAAGCCACAGAATCCTTGAGGTCTTGTACTCCTTTCCTCAAATTATTTAAATCTTTATCAATGAGGGATTGGAGATGAGCATAGTGATTATTGGAAGTTACCAAGGAAGCTATGCCTGTGCCTGCATCAATGGCACTAATCCCTAATATAACAGACAAGGTGAGGGCAGTCAGAGGTTCTCTCTTGGTTCTCAGAGAGGGTCCTTGATCTATAATATTAAGGAAGGACTCTGGATTATGTATAAAAAAATGTGGAAGAATGGTAACAATTACACAATAATCTTTAGAATATAAAAAGCTGGGATTATATATATAAGGAGTCAAGCCAGAAGCACAGGCAAAATATGTACCATCAGGTGCCAGGGTATATAAAAATACATCATTGAGGATCAATGTCTGGTTGCATACTGGAATCAAATCCTTAGGAGGGAGCATGGAGGATCCCAAGAGACAGAGGCCTATTCCTGAAATGGAGCTAAGGGTAAGACCTCCTTCAGGTGACTGAATCCCAAGGAGTCTGTTACCATCATTGGTAAAGGTGGGAATGGCGAGGATAGCTATCCCCTCATAGAAGGAAGGAGTGGGTGAAAAGCAAATCCAACATTCTTGATAGTTAGGATCGCTGGTATTGTGGATGGCCTCAAGAAAAGCATTTACCAAGGAAACAATAAGATCAGCAGAGCCAAGAGGGCCCTTGGGAACAGTAGGCTGAAACATGGTGGCCAAGAGTGCCAAGGGAAAGGGTGAAGGCAAAACGCCAGGAGTGGCGGCCATAGGTTTGGGGGGTTAAGAAACCTTGAGGGGTGTTGTAGAACAGGATTGGGGCCCACAGCAGCAATATTTTTATTGGGAATGGTCTTAAGAAGTTTTATTGTAAAGATGAGCCCTGGGTCTGAGCAGCCAAATGACCAAGCAGTGCACTCTCTCAGACCCAAGCCCCATGTAAATCCTTTGGCCATCCAATCTTTATTCTTCCCCTTCTCAGTAAAGGAAATGAGGAGGGGAGAACACCAATTATTTTGACACTGGGATTTCATAGGGTTGGCCGTGGATACACCTGACTTCTCTTGTAAATATTTGGGAAGGAATTTTCTCCGTAGGGTAATATAATCCCAGGAGGAATGGGGCCTCCAATATGCATCTCCCGTGGTGTCACAGCCCCAGGATGTGCAGAAAAAAATCAGAAAAATGGCCTCACTTTTAGCCATGAGAATGATCTCTATGAGTGGGGCCAGGGCATACATAAAGGCCAGATGCATCATTGGCCAAGGAGACTCTCCTATCATAAGAGTTACAGCCAATAAGGTGGCCATCATAGTTGGGGTTAGGAGTATCAACCGGTCTATTCTGGGGCCAGTAGTGAGAGGGGGTTCCCCAATCGGCGCTGGCCCCCAGGGCAAGGGCACAAAGGTCCACCTCTAAAGAGGGCCATGAAGGCTGGGTTCCAAGCGAAGAGCTGGAATTAACAATGTCTCCTGCCTGGTTTATTATGACCCAAGTAAAATTATAAACCTGATATGGGGAATGTTGAGGCTTGATACTCACAATTGGGTAAATCTGGAGCGTGAGCAGGAGAAGCAAGGCAACTGGATGCATTTTTCTGAAAGGAAGCACAATTAAGAACCATTCTCGGGGGGTATCCCTGGGGTGGGATTAGCCAATTTCACCAGTCTTTCTGGCAGCCATCTGGCATTTTGTTCTTTGGAATCATATATGCATGTGTGTCCTTTCCCCCAGATAAGGACTGGGTCAGGACCATTTCATTTGTATGTCAACGGACCTTTCCACATGGCCTTGGCATAGGAGTCTGCTGTAGTAGGGTGCCAAAATCTGTCTGCTGCAGACTTTCCTCTTTCATCAAGGGTCAAAAAAATTAAGAACAAATAATGCATGATTTAACAATGTCTTATGATTTCCTTTTTGAGGGTACAGGATACCCCCTGAATGTTGTAATTTTAAGAGCATATTCTTTAAGGTCTGATGTGCCCTTTCTACAATACCTTGTCCTTGAGGATTATATGGGATGCCAGTGACATGTTTAATGTTAAGTTGGGCACAAAACTGTTTAAAGGAGGTTCTGGTATATCCAGGGCCGTTGTCAGTCTTAAGCATCTTAGTTACGGGCATAAAGGCAAGACAAAAAATCATATGACTAATAACATTTTTGGTAGCTTCACCAGGTTGAAGTGAAGGGCAGAGAAAGCCACTAAAGGTATCAATAGAAACATGTACATATTTAAGTTTACCAAAAGGGGCAAAATGAGTAACATCCATTTGCCATATTTCTCCTGGGGCAAGGTCACGAGGGTTCACCCCCAAATGTAACTCAGGTAAAAAGGTGAGACATCCTTGACACTGATGTACAATTTGGCATGCCTGTTCTCTGGTGATGGAAAACATCTGTCTGAGGGTCTGGGCATTCAGATGATGTAATTGGTGGGTTTTTTGTGCTTGTTGTATAGGGTCAGAGGGTAGGGCCAAGGTCACCAGGCTGGATGGAGGCTCTCGGATGGCTCTATCAACAATATCATTTCCCTTGCTCAGGGGTCCAGGAAGACCAGAGTGGGCACGTATGTGACCCACAAAAAACGGATGGGACCTAGTTAAAATAATTTCCTGGAGCTCAGAAAAAAGGGGGGAGGCATTGGTAGATGGTCGTATAAAGGGAACAGTCTCCAACAAAGGGACTGATTGAGCCACATATGCACTGTCAGTGAACAAATTAAAAGCACAATCTGGGAGAGTCTTAAAGACTTGAATAACAGCAACCAATTCTACCAACTGTGCTGAGGAAAAGTTGGTCTGAAACCTAGAAACCTGTTCTCTTATATTAAAGGCTGCAACCCCAGAGGAAGATCCATCTGTAAAGACTAGTGGCACTTGAGGAATGGGGGAATTCTTAGTCATTTTAGGGAAAACCACTGCCTGATGTTCAAGGAATTGTATGAGTTTGTCAGAGGGATAGTGGTTGTCTATCTTTCCCTGAAATGAAATACAATTAATGGCCCATTCATCTGATGTCTGGAATAGCCATCGGACTTGGGCAGTATCATAGGGAACACTAACAAGGTCAGGGTCTTTACCAAAAAGTTTCAGGGAGGTTTCTCTTCCTATTCTTATTATTTGTGCCACTAGGGAGAGATAGACAGATAGTATTTTAGAAGGGGTGACAGGCAAATGAAGCCAATACAAAGGTTTAGTCTGCCACAACAATCCTGTGGGGGCAAACACGGTGGGAAGAACCAATAACTATAAGGGGGAGGTGGGAGAATAATAAGTAATAGTCTGTTGTTGGATGGCTTTCTCCACAAGCTTAAGGGCAGAGGTGGCCTCAGGGGTTAAAACACGGGAAGAGGAGGGGTCAGAGTCTCCTCGAAGAATATCAAATAAAGGCTTAATCTCTCCAGTTGTTAATTTTAGATAGCAGCGTAACCAAGTTATATCCCCCCAAGAGGCATTGAAAATCATTAAGTGTTTGTAAGGAATCTTTTCTGTGTTCAATTTTTTGAGAAAGGACCTTAGAGAGGTGAAGTTCAAAATCCAAGAATACGTATGGGGGCTGTAGCTGGACCTTTTCGGGAGCAATTTGCAGTCCAAGGTCTTGGAGGGCAGTTGCCAACTCTTGGCCAATTCTAAACAGGGTGGTCTCATCAGGACTTGCCAAAAGGATGTCATTCATGAAATGGATGATGTACAAATCAGAGTATCTAAGATGAAAGGGATCAATGGCCTGGGCCACAAACCTTTGACAAAGGGTGGGACTATTAGCCATGTTTTGAGGTAGGACCCTCCACTGAAATCGTGGAGATGGCCCAATGCAATTAATGATGGGAAGGCTAAAGGCAAAGCACTTACTATCCTCTGGGTGTAGGGGGATACAGAAAAAGCAATCTTTCAAATCAATAACCATCTTGTTGTAACCCTTAGGTATTGCCATGGGAGAGGGGAGGCCAGGCTGGAGGGCTCCCATTGGAACCATAGTCTTATTAATTTCTCTGAGAAAATTGGAGCAGTCTCCATCTGCCTCCTTTCTTTTGTATCACAAAAGTGGGAGTATTCCAAGGGGAGGTGGAGGGTTCAATGTGACCAGCATCTAATTGTTCCTGCACTAACTGCATGGAGTTATGATGGGGGAGAGACCATTGGTTGATCCAGACAGGGGAATCTGACTTCCAGGTGATTTTATCTGCCTGGTGTGCAGGGGGAGCAATGATCCTTAGGAAAAATTTGAATCATAACCTAATCCTGAGTGTGAGGTCTTTGGTGTAACAGCAATTGGGGTGGGGATCCCTTGGTTGTGTTTGCCCAAGCCTTGTCCAGGGATAAACCCCTGGTCCAGCATCTGGTGGGTGACAGCCGCAGAGGGGCTAAACATAAGGACTCCCATTTGAATCAATACATCTCAACCCCATAAGTTTATAGAAAGGCCAGGTACAATGAATGGTCTTACATATCCAGTATTACCCTCAGGATCCTCCCAAGTTAGTAATTGGGAGCTTTGAAGGGTGTTGGTGGACTGGCCAATGCCTTGAAGGTGGGTTAAAGAAGGCTGACAGGGCCAAGAGGAGGGCCAAGAGGCCTGTGAAATAACTGTGGAGTCTGCTCCTGAATCAAGAATGCCCTCAAAAGCTTTGCCATTGAGTTTAAGTTTGAGTTGTGGGCGTTCTTGTGAAAGTCTCTGGACCCAATAAACATCTGAGGACCCCGGGGTGGAAGCTCCCCGAGATGGGCCCAAGGAGGGTAGTGAGGTATCCAATGGGATGGGGAGGGCCTGTGCAAGGCGTTGTCCCTGGCGGATGTGGAGAGGCCCTCTGGAGCTAGTGGCCAAAACTTTAATTTCTCCAGAGTAGTCATTATCAATGATTGAAGGAAAGATGGTAATGCCTTGAAGTGTGGCAGATGCTCTGCCCAAGATAAGATAATAAGTCTGGGATGGAGGGGGCCCAAAGACACCAGTAGGAATTATCTGGACTCCTCCATCTGCATCTAATATTGTATTGGAGGAGGCACAGAGGTAGCCCTATGGAGGGCTGAGGCTGTTTTGGGAGCTGTTGATGTAGGGTTTGGTGTGGCCCTGCCTGACTGTTTCCTGAAGCTGGCAGGAAGGAGACTGGCTGAGGGGCCCGGGGCTGGCCCCGCACCCCATTTCCCAGAAGGGGAGGGAGGGAGTTGCCCAGAACATCAGTTTTGGAGCAGCAGGTGTTAGCCCAGTGTCTGCCTCGCTTACAGCAAGGGCAAGGGGTCATTGGAAGTGGACACTCTCCCCTCTGTTAGGTGGGGGCTGAGCCACAGGTCTACCCTGAGGGCACTGTTTAGAGAAGTGACCCAATTGACCACATCTGAAACAGGCGGATCCACCTGCTCCACCATTAGTGGCTGCTACCACAGCCAGATTGATGTCTTGCAAGACCTTCTGGGCAAAGGGATCTACATCTTTGCAGATATGAATCATCTCATCTAAATCTTTATTTTTATATTTTCCTCAAAGGGCAGCCCTACAGGCAGAGTTAGCATTCTCATAAGCAAGCTGTTGGAGAAGTTTATTTTCTCCTTGGCCAGGTCCCAGAGATCTCTCAGCCACTTCTAGGAGGCGAGCAACAAACTCTGAAAATTCTTCTTGATTGCCCTGAGTGATTTTAATCAATGGGGAAAGAACAGAGCCTTTCATGGGAATGGCTCTCCAGGCACTCATAGCTGCTGAAGAGGACTGAGCTAAGAGACCCAGAGAAAATTTTTGTTGTCTTAGGTTGGAGGCATATTTCCCGAGACCCAGGAGTTTATCAAGCATCCATTTATTGGAGGGCGAGCGTGTGCTTGAGAGATTGGCTTGTGCTTGTGACCTGCAAGGTCGGCCCAATCGGCTTGCCAAGAAAGGAATTGTCCCAGAGTCAGGATGGATTGAGCGAAAGTGAGTCATTCATTGGGAGTTAAGTATCCACCTCCACCAAGAATTTCAAGGAGGAAAAGAGTAAAAGGGGCATTAGGGCCATAGTTTCTAATGGCCGAATTTAACTTTTCAAGATGTCTAAAATGGAGTTTTTTTAAAGATTGTGGGGTCCCCTGTAGAGTCTTCATCATCACTTTTATTTTCAATTTCTGTACTAGATTCATCCTCAGAGGAACCGGCCTCAATCTCGGGCTGGGGGCAGGGTTTTCGGGAGGGCTTACAAGAAGGATGAGAAGAAGAATCAGGAGCAAAAGTGGAAAGGAGATGGAGCAGGAGCGGAGGAAGGAGAGCGCTGACTGCTGGACCAGGCAACTGGAGGTGGCGGTGGAGTTTGCTGGGACCAGAGGCTGGAGCTTGGGGTCGGAAGTCACAGGTGTTGGTGAGGGAGCAACCTGCGATCGAGTGACAGGAAAGGCTAGGCGAAGGGAATCTTGAAAGGGGGCAGTGGAAGAAGAACAAAGAACCGAGAGATGCGAAACTTGTTTTTGGAGACGGAGAATATCCCCGTCAACTCACAAACCTGAGAAGAGAGGCGATCCGCATATCAGAAAGAGGATTAGGCAAAGTAGCAGGGAAAGTTGGAAAGGCAAGTGTGGGAGGGGGAGTAGAAGGCACTGTAAGAGGAGGCAAGCCAGTGCTACAATATTGGGCAGTTTCATTCTCAAGACTGGCAGCATTACCGGAATCCAAAGACTCTGGGTCAGGAAGCCAATTGAGAGGGCAGTGGAGGAGTGTGACACTGAGCAATAAGGCAGGGAGGACAAAGGGAAGTAGGTGCTGCGGTGCAACCTGTCGAGCGTTCGCCAGCAGAGGGCGAGCATGGCTTTTGTAGAACAGGGTTACAAAGATGAATGGAAAAAGGAGGCAGCTGCAGGAGCATAAGGAGGAGGCTGAGAATTCAGGGGAAAGGAGTCAAGAGAAGGCAAATCTGGATAGAGGTGGGGTGAATCAGAAGCAGAGGAGGCCTGATCAGGAGGGATATTTATGAGAGTAAAAGGAACAGAGGCCTGAGACGGAGGCCAGGAGTGGAAACTGGAAGGTAGAATTAGACTGAGACTATGATAAGCAATATTCAGCAACAGACAAAAGCTGTCGCTTCCCTGAATCTTTATTAGCATCCTCAATAACATCTCTAATGATACCCCAAAAGGAAAATTGTTGCAGTAACAGTAGCATCGCCTTCAACTTTAATTTTCTCATTTAATTCATGTCCTACTTTCTGCCACTTCTTGGGATGGATGATAGGACCATCAATCATAGGACAGTTTTCATCAATAAAGAAAAAAAACTTATGAGATCCTTCTTTTTAACCCTTATTCCTCTCTCTCTGAGTGCATGTTTGAGGTCCTTTATGAAGGCAACCTCCTTCGACAAAGAATGACCCATTCTTATGGGACGGAATGAAAATGAAACTCACCCGAGGACGACAGGTCTCACTCAATCTTGATGTTGTGCGCACGCTTCAATGAAAGTTCATCCGGAGGAGATCGTGCCTCAAGCCTCACGTCTGGGTACCACCTGACCCAATGTGCAGGTCCTGTAATTTGGGGGGGGGGCAAGGATGACGCCAACCTGAAAAAGAAGAACAGGTGAGAGAGGGAAAGGACTCAAGGAAGCAGTTGCTTGTCAAGAGCTGTGTATTTGGGCACGACGCAACTTTTTATAATATGCTTTACAAGGGAAGGGGGTAAGAGAGGCCAGGTGGTGGGAAAGTATAGTGGGAAAGTACAGGATCTTCTTGACCTGTGCCCTGAAACAATTGGTGATCTAACTCCTTTTCTCAAAAGACACGGTACACTGCTTTGAATCTACCTGCAGCTGCCAGGCAGTATCTTGTGGTTGCCAAGCTGCAGGGGAGGTTGTGCAGGTGGGGAGAGGTTGTAGGTGGGGAGAGATAGTGGGTGAGGGTGAGGGGCGAGGGTTCTGGCTTCTGACAATTATACAGTGAAATGAGACTAGGTTTATTTCTGGTTTGTCATGAATAGTTAATTTTTTTCCTCCTTCCTCTTCTTCCTCCTTCTCATCTTTGATACTTCCAGCTCTTAATGTTTTCAAGATGGAACCTAATTTTATGGAGAATGAGGTGAATTACAGGGCTATTAAAATAGAAATCTTTGATGAAGGAAATAGTCAAACACAGAACAAGAAGCTGCTAGAATATACTACAAATGTAAGCCAGTGAGAGGGTTGCCTTGTCTCTTCCTGTCACAGTGAGCTTCCTGTCTTCTATAGTATGATCTCCCATCTTTTACTATGTTCTCTGGCTTCCATTATATTCTGCTCAGGTGACATTAAGCCAAAGAAACATTGACTAAACCCTCAACACATAAACACATGTAAATTGTTCTCATCTAATTATTTGTAAAATATTTGTTCACAGGGAATCAAAAATTAACAAAGCAGTTTTCCTGCTCAGTGTATGCTGAATTACTTTTGCACTGCAATGAGCTCTAGCTGTTGCAGTGAATCATCTCTCTAGCATACCAGTTAGTTGTAAGAAACACAGAAGTTCTTGGGCTCACAGTTCGGCACTATTGAAATCACTACTATTAAACATATGAGGTTTTCTCTTTAAAGGAGAGAAGTATAATTTGTTATCTTCCCAGAAGACTGGCAGCAGATGTGGTTAATAGCCTGGTGATTTTGATACTATCTTTATGATGGAGACTATACAATATCCTTCCCCAGATCCTTATATTTTTGTCAGTCAATCTATAGAACCCACCTGCATAAAAAATGTCACATATTCTGTAAATGATTTTTGATGTAGTCAAATCTTAAGATGTTTTTTGCAGATGGAGTTGGGTTAATTATCACCAGAATCGTGTTAGAGTATAAACGGTTGAATCAACAGAGTCATGTTAAACTGAACATCCTTCTTTCCTTTCCTGGAGTGAAACTCTCCTAGATATGGTATTTGCAGAAATCTTTTGCCTCAACCATAGGATTTGCCTTAACATAATTTTCTTAGGGATATTTTTCTTTTATAAAAATTATTTTATTTACTTATATTTCAGTCATTGCACCCACCTCAGTTCACCCATTCCTCATTCCATTCCTCCACACCTTGCCTCTGAGAAGATGCTCCCCAATTCACCAGGCCTCCCCCTTCCTGGGGCCTCAAGTCTCTCAGGGATTAAGCTCATCTTCTCCCACTGAGGCCAGACCATGGAGACCTCAGTTACATATGTGCCAGGGGCCTTGGACCAGCCCATGTTTGCTCCTGGTTGGTGGCTCAGTCTCTGAGAGCTGCTTAGGGGTCTAGGTTAGTTGAGATTGATGGTCTTCCTATGGGGTTGCTCTCCTTTTCAGCTTCTTCAGTTCTTCCCCTAATTCAACTATAGGGGTCCCCGACTTCAGCTCAAAGGTTGAGTTTAAGTATCTGCTTCTGTCTCAGTCAGGTGCTGGCAGGACCTCTCAGAGAATAGCCATGCCAGGCTCCCATAGGTGAGCTCATCATAGCAGAGTAGTGTCAGACCTTAGTGCCTCTCCATGGCAGATCCTATGTTGGGCTGGTCACTAGATTGCTTATCCTTCAGTCTCTTCTCCAGTTTTGTCCCTGCAGTTCTTTTAGACAGGAATGATTCTGGGTCAGGAATTTTGACTGTGGGTTAGTAACCCTATCTGTCCACTTGAGGCCCTGTCTATCTACTGGAGATGGACTCTTTGAGTTCCTTTTCCCCAATATTGGGCATTTTGACTGATGTACCGGACCACTCTGCTGCTCCGGTCAAGGTCTAGCAAGAGAGAGAGTGGGGATAAAGGGGAAGAGATGCGAAGAATGGAGACAAGACAGAGGTTCTGATCAAGTCTCAAGTCTCCTTTATTGTCTCTCTCATTGAAGGGAAGACCGGGGTATTTATAGGATTTTGCCATGTGTCTTGTAGGTTCGTGGATACCATGTGCCTTGCAGGTGTGGATATCACATGCACCTTACAGGCATATATGGCAAGGTTAGCACGTGCACCGTACACCTTACAGGCATGGATACCACATGCACCTTGCAGCTGTGGGCACTAAACAGCAAAACAAGATATGTGAGATAAATAAGATATTTATCAGAGTGTGCTCAGCTGTTGTAGGCTGTTGAAAAACAAGCCTCTTGTCAGGGTATATGGCTCGAGATAGCTGCAAAGCTGATAGCCGCTTTCTGCTAGAAGTTGGCTCCCAACAGGCTGAGGTCACCCCCAATGAGTCCTGAGAGTGTCTCATCTCAGGGCTTCTGGTACTTTCTTGAGGGTCTTCCCCCAACTTTTAATCTCTGAAGCTGCTTGTTTCCACTCATTCTCTTGGCCATCTGGATTTCTCTCATATCCCCTCCCCCATCATATCTGATCATGTTCCACTTTTCCCTTCTTTCCCTCTCTCACCAGGTCTCTCCCTTGTTCTGCTCCTGTAATTATTTCCTTCCCCCTTTTAAATGGGATTGAAGCCTCTTCACTTAGGCCTTCCTTCTTGTTTAACTTTTGAGGGTCGATGGGGTTTATCATAGGTATTCTGTACTGTTTGGTTAATATCCACTTATCAGTGAGTACATACCGTGCATGTCTTTTGGGTCTAGGTTACCTCACTCAAGATATTTTCTAGTTGCATCTAATTTGCCTAAAAATATCATGATGTTCTCATTTTAATAGCTGAATAGTATTTCATTGTGTAGAGGTATCACAATTTCTGGATCCATTCTTCGGTTGAGAGACCTCTGAGTTGCGTCCAGTTTCTGGCTCTTACAAATAAAGCAGTAATGAACATAGTAGAGCATGGGTACTTGTGATAGTGCAGAGTATCTTATGGGTATATGCCCAGGATCAGTATAGATGGATCTTCAGGTAGAACTATTTCCAGGTTTCTGAGGAACCACTAGAATAATTTCCAGGGTGGATGTAGCAGTTTGCAGTCCCACCAGCAATGGAGGAGTGTTTCTCTTTCTCCATACCCTTGTCAGCATATGCTATTACTTGAGTTTTTGATCTTAGTCACTTTGATTGGTGTGAGGTGGAATCTCAGGGTCATTTTGATTTCCATCTTTCTGATGACTAGGGACTTTGAACATTTCTTTAAGTCCCTCTCAGCCATTACATATTCTTCTGCTGTGAATTCTCTTTAGTTCTGTACTCCATTTTAAATTGTGTTATTTGCATTTTTGGAGGATAACTTCTTGTTGTTCTTTATATATTTTGCATATTAGCTCTCTGTCAGATGTAGGATTAGTGAAGATTTTTTCCAATCTCTAAGTTGCTGCTCTGTCCTATTGACAGTGCCTTTTGCCTTACAGAAGCTTTTCAGTTTCATGAGGTCCCATTTATCAATTGTAGATTCTAGAGCCTGAGCCATTGGTATTCTGTTCAGGAAAGTTTCCCCTGTGCCAATGAGTTTGAGGAATTTGAAGTTTTTGTACAGATATTTCACATGCTTGGTAAGAGTTACACCAAGATATTTTGTATTATTTATGGCTCTTGTGAATGGTGTTGTTTCCATATTTCTTTCTCAGCCTGTTTATCATTTATATAAAAGAAGGCTACTGATTTGTTTCGGTTAATTTTATATCCTGCCTCTTTGCTGAAGTTTTGTATCAGCTGTAGTAGTTCTCTGGTGGAATGTTGAGGGTTGCTTATATATACTATCATATCATCTGCAGTAGTGATACTTTGAGTTCTTCTTTTCCAATTTGTATCCCTTTGACCTTTTATTGTCTACTTGCTCTAGCTAGAACTTTGAGTACTATATTAAATAGAAAGGGAAAGAGTGGGCAATCTTGTCCCAGATTTTAGTGTAATTGCTTCTATTTTCTCTCCATTTAATTTGATGTTGGTTGTTGGCTTGCTATATATTGTTTTTATTATGTTTGGTTATGTGCCATGAATTCCTGATGTCTCTAGGACTTTGAACATGAAAGGGTGTTGTATTTTGTTGAAGGCTTTTTACCATTAAATGAGATGATCATGTGATTTTTTTTCCTTCAGTTTGTTTATATAGTGGATTTTTGTATATTGAACCATCCCTGCAGCACTGAGATGAAACCTACTTGATCATGGTGAATGATGGTTTTGATGTGCTTTTGAATTCAGTTTGTGAGAATTTTATTGAGCATGTTTGCAGTGATATTCATAAGCAAATTTGGTCTGAAGTCCTCTTTCTGTGTTTGGTCTTTGTGTGATTTAGGTATCAGACTAAGTATGGCTTCATAGAATGAATTAATTAGTGATCCTTCAGTTTTGTGGAATAGTTTGAGGAGTATTTGTATTGGCTCTTCTTTGAAGGTCTGGTAGAATTCTGCACTAAAATTATCTGGCCCTCGATCCTTTTTGGTTTGAAGATTTCTTATGACTATTTGTATTTCTTTAGGAGTTATGAGATGGTTTAGATAGTTTATCTGATCTTGATTTAATTTTGGTAAGTGGTATCTGTCTAGAAAATTATCTATTTCATCTAGATTTTCAAGTTTTGTAGAATATAGGCTTTTGTGGTTGGCTCTGATGATTTTTTGAATTTCCTCAGTTTCTTTTGTTATATCTCCCTTTCTTTTCTTATTTTGTTAATTTGGATACTGCCTCTTTGCCCTTTAGTTAGCTTGACTAAGAGTTTATCTATATTGTTAATTTTTCTCATGGAACCAGCTTTTGGTTTTATTGATTCATTATATAGTTCTCTTTGTTTCTAATTGGTTGTTTTCAGTCCTGAGTTTGACTATTTTCTATCTTCTCCTCCTGTTGGCTTTGTTTGCTGCTTTCTGTTCTAGAGCTTTCAGGCATGCTGTTAAGTTGCTTTTTTGAGATCACTCCAATTTCTGTGTAAAGATACTTAGTAATGGGAATTTTCCTTTTAACACTGCTCTCATTGGGTCCCACAAGTTTTGGTATTGTGAGAATAAAAGTTGAAAACAGCTTGAAACAATAACAAAAATTTATGTCAATAAAGACCACCAACAACTTGGTAAGTCATAATAAAAATATTAAGTCCCTCCAGGGGCAGGGTGACCAAGAAATGAAAAGGCATGCAAAGACGTGCCCAGATGAGTCCAAACAAGCCCAAGTGAGTAATGGGCTATCTGGTGTTTACTTTTCTCTCCTCCCTTGTCTGGGAGGTCCGAGGTTTCATGGTCAAAAAAAAAAAAAAAAAAAAAAAAAAAAACCAAACAAACTAGTCATCCTGCCAGCTCAAATGATTGCTTACGCAAATTGCTGATGTTTGAAATATCCAATCATGTGTAACCATGCCAAAATTTGCCGCTCTCCCCAACCTTTATCTATAAATATCCCAAACATCCTGGGGTCTTTGTCGAAGCCTCTATCCCCTGCATGGGATACGTTTTAACCCAAGGGCCCTTGCCACCTTTTGCAATTTCATCAAGAAGGTCTCTTGTGTGCTCACTGATCGGGATTTGAGTGAGGGTCTCCCTTTAGGGGTCTTTCAGTATGAGGTGTATTTATTTTTATTCAATTCTACAAAGTCTTTGATTTCCTTATCTTTTCCCTGACCAAGTTATTGAGAAGTTGTTATTCAGTTCCCATGAGTAAGTGGGATTTCATTTTTTATTGGATATTATATCTACATTTCAGATTTTATCTCCATACCCCATTCCCTCCACCACTCAGGAACCCCCTCTTCCATCCCCCCTCCTCCTGCATCTATGAGAATGTGTCCCTACCTACCCCCCCACTCCCACCTCCCCACCCTCGAAATCCCCCACACTCAGTGTTCAGCCTTCATGGGACCAAGGATCTTCTCTCCCACTTAAACCCAACAAGGCCATCCTCCCCTACAAATACAGATGGAGGGAGTCATGGGTCCCTCCCTATGCACTCTCAGGCTAGTGAATTAGACCCTGTGGAGCTCTGGTTGGTTGGTATTATTGCTTTTGTCATTGGGCCACAAACCCTTTCAGCTCCTTCAGTCTTCTCTCTAACTCCTCTATTGGGAACACCTTGATCAGATTAATGGTTAGCTGTAAGCATCTGTCTCTAAATATGTCTGACTTCTGCAGACCTCTAAGGAGACAGCTATATCAGGTTCCTGTCAGCATGCACTTCCTGACATCCACATCAGGGTGTATCTTTGGTGACTGCACATCGAATAGATACCCAGGTGGAATGGTCTTCAGACTTTCCCCAGAAGTTCTTTTATTGTTGAGAATAGTTCGTGTTATCTTGGGTTTTTTGTTATTCCAAATGAATTTGCAAATTGCTCTTTCTATCTCTATGAAGAATTGATTTGGAATTTTGATAGGGATTGCATTGAATCTGTAGATTGCTTTTCGCAAGATGACCATTTTTACTAAGTTAATCCTGCCAACCCACAAGCATGGGAGATCTTTCCATCTTCTGAAATCTTCTTCAATTTTTTTCTTCAGAGATTTGAAGTTCTTGTCATACATATCTTTCACTTGCTTGGTTAGATTCCCTCCAAGATACTTTAAATATAAATTTGTGACTATTGTGAAGGGTGTCATTTCCCTAATTTATTTCTCAGCCTGTTTATCGTTTGAGTAGAGGAAGGCTACTGATTTTTTTGAGTTGATTTTATATCCAGCCATGATGCTGAAGTTGTTTATCAGGTTTAGGAGTTCTCTGGTGGAAGTTTTAGGGTCACTTAAGTATACTATCATATCATCTGCAAATAATGCAATTTTGACTTCTTCCTTTCCTATTTCTATCCTTTTGACTTTTTTTGTCTAATTATTCTGGCTAGGACTTCTAGTACTATATTGAGTAGGTAGGTAGAGAGTGGGCAGCCTTGTCTAGTCCCTGATCTTAGTGGGATTGCTTCAAGTTTCTCTCTATTTAGTTTGATGTTGGCTACTGGCTTGCTGTATATTGCTTTTACTATAGTTAGGTATGGGCCTTGAATTCCTGATCTTTCCAAGACTTTTACCATGAAAGGATGTTGAATTCTGCCAAATGCTTTCTCAGCATCTAGTGAGATGATCATGTGTTTTTTCTTTGAGTTTGTTTATATTGTGGATTACATTGATTGATTTCTGAATATTGAATCATCCCTTCATTCCTGGGATAAAGCCTACTTGATCATGATGAATGATTGTTTTGATGTGTTCTTGGATTCAGTTTGCAAGAATTTTATTGAGTATTTTTGCATCAATATTCATAAGAGAGATTGGTCTGAAGTTCTCTTTCTTTGTTGGGTCTTTGTGAGGTTTAGGTATGAGCGTAATTGTAGCTTCATAGAACTAATTGGGTAGTGTTCCTTTTATTTCTATTCTGTGGAATAATTTGAAGAGAATTTGTATTAGGTCTTCCTTGAAGGTCTGATAGAATTCTTCACTAAAACTATCTGGTCCCGGACTTCTTTTTGTTCTAAAGCTTTCAGGTATGCTGTCAAGTTGTTAGTGTATGCTCTCTCCAGTTATTTATTTATTTATTTATTTATTTATTTATTTAGTAGGCACTTAGAGCTATGAGTTTTCCTCTTGGTACTGCTTTCATGGAGTCCCACAAGTTTTAGTATGATGTGTCCTCATTTTTATTAAATCCTAAAAAGTCTTTAATTTCTTTCTTTATTTCTTCCTTGACCGAGTCATCATTGAGTAGAGTGTTGTTCAGTTTCCACTTGTATGTGGGCTTTCATTGTTTTTGTCATTATTAAAGACCAGCCTACTCATCAAGCAAGCAGAGCAGACCTACTCAAGCCTCTGATGTTCTGGAATTCCATCTGGATGCAGTGAAGACTGAGCATCAGAGGCTTATCAATTTACTCTTCCCCTCATCCCTCTTCTAATATCTCAACATCCGTAATCAGCTTGAAGAAGTTAATTGTGGGGAGCTGACAGAAGGCGGCTATCATCCTTGCAGCCATCTTGAGCTATATGCCCTAACAAGAGATTTGATTACAATAGCCTACAACAGCTGAGCACACTCTGATAACATCTTGCTTTAGATACCAAGGATCTTCTCTTGGGTGTGTGAGACTTAAAGGTGTGATTTAGAGCTGAGACTTAAGGGCGTGACTTAGAGATTGGATTTAGAGACAAGGCCTAAGGGCATGACTTAAGGGTGTGACTTAGAGGCATGAGTTAGAAGTGAGACATATAAAAGTTGAGAGGCAGACAGAAGGGAGGTACAACTTAGAACAGAGAACCAGACAACAGACTACTTGAGACAGTACAACTTGGAACTAGGAATTAGGCACTTAGCACTTGGAAGAAGTAACTCTGAACTTGGAGGCACTAGAGACTAGGAACTAGGGACTAGTAGCCGAAGACTAGGGACTTGGAGAGAAGAAGAGAGACTGAAGAATAAGCAGAATTTAATCACATTCTGTCTGGTCTCCATTCCTCACATCTGTCCTCACTCTCTCTCTTGCTGAACCCCGACCCATAGACCTGAGCAGCTTGGGGCACTACGACTCTAACAACGTAGCCCCCAAGGCTTTTGGCAGTGCAGGTTCCAACACTGACAGAGTGGTCCTCAACATTTTGGCACCTAATGTGGGGCAGCTTGGGCCGCAACAGTTAATGATGAGTCAGTGCCCCTATTCCCTGGGCTTGGGGACTAAGGTGGTTAATATTGGGCTGTCTTTCTAGGGAAGAGTAGTGGTTTTGTTGGAACAGGGAGGATTAGCTGGGATTTATTTCATAGCCAAAACCTAGTGGTAGAAATATGTATAATTATTGTCAAGATGAAGTTATAATTTCTTAAATTGTACAAAATTTACTTCGATTTCAAATTTAAGGTTTTCATTGGTATGAGCTTCTTATTGATATAAAAGTGAGATGAATATTGATATTCTCATAAGCATTGTGCCTGTATAACACATTTAGGAATACAAGGCTTAGACCCAGTCCTTCTTTAACTTTTTAAACTGATTTGAGATGGTTAGCCTATGAGTTAAGGGACTATAGCAAATTCAGGGCTTTGAGTTTATTGTTAGGGTGTTTTCTATGTGGAGAGCCGCGGTAAATGGTGACAGCATCCGCCATTGGAACATGGCGCTGGCACTGGCACTCGTGAGTAAACAAGTAAAATTGTGCGTGTGCAGTGGCGAAGGACCGCCAAATCACTGCCCAACCTGGGGTATCATACGGGGGTTTTGAGCAAGCAGCCAATCAGATACGTCCATCCCACCCTAGGGTGTATATAAAGCAGCGCCATCTTAGGTCTCTCTCTTCCTCCGCACATGGTAATAAACAGTTGCTGCAGAAGGATCCTGGTGATCGCGTGCATTCTTGCCGGCGAGACAATTGCAAGGGTCACATTTCTATATTTTAATTAGAAATAGCTGAGAGAAGTTAACAGAAAACAGTCCAGATTGCCTTACATGGATAGTTGGTTTTCAAAACATCAGAAGTTCACAGAATTGACTTTACAAACATTTCTGTATTAATGTTCATTTTGATTAGAGACCTGTCTGCTCCTGATAGCTTCCTGTCTTGGATTCTAAGAAGACACTGAGCATCTTTGGAGTTACTCCAGTTGTGGTGAGACAGCCACAAGGCAAGAATTGCCTCTCTCCATCTACAGACAAATTACTGTCCAGAAAAGGACACACTTGCAGAATAGTCGACTGATTATATCTGCCTAGACAGAGTAATCAGCCCTTAATAATTCTGCATCACTAAGGTCTGTCAGATGATCCTGGGCCAGAAGGCTGAATATCAGATGCTCCAACATTTTGAAGTATAGGGACTGTCCAGGTGTTCAGCAGTCTCTATAAATTGGCTAAGTTTTAGAAGCTATGCTTTGTGCTTCCCATAATTTCAGTTAACTCAGTCATTCTGAATTTCTGACGGGATTAAAAACTTATAATCTTATAGCCAATCCTGGCTACTTACTTTGAGAGAAAAGATTTGAGTGGATGGTTTTCAGCTGACATTCATTCTAAAGCCAAGAAAAAATCCAGGTTCAGAACTAAGTGTTTTAGTTAGGAGAGATGACAGAGGTTCTGGTTAGTCAACAAAATGATGGACTAGGTATTAGGACTATCTTGTACCTCACTGGTACAAATTGGCATAATTATGCTCTAATTGTATTTTGAGAGAAAAGTTTTATTTTAACAGGAAGGGTGATATGTAGATGGAGCTAAGGTGGGAGGAGTATGGAGAGGAAGAGAAGGAGTAAGGAGAGGAGGAGAAGAAGGACAGGAGAAGCTAGGTGATGAGAGAGAGAAAGAGAGAGAAATTGGGGGGGACATGGAGACAGATGTTCACATTTCTCCACCAGTCAAAGATAGTTGATATATCTAGATTGGGTATTGGGTTACACTTCTGATTGAGCATTACCAAACTTATAAAGCCTTTGATTAACATTTTAAAAAATTGTATAAAAGTAAAAAGGAAAAGGGGGCATGGGATAGGGGTTTTCTAGGGAAGAGAAATGGGGAAAGGGGATGATATCTGAAATGTAAATAAAATATCCAATAACAAAAAGAAAAAAGAAAAAAAAAGACCAGCCTTAATCCATGGTGGTCTGATAAGGTTCAAGGGATCATTTCAATCTTTTTGTGTCTGTTGAGGCCTGTTTTGTGACCAAGTATATGGTCTATTTTTGAGTAGGTACCATGAGGTGCTGAGAAAAAGGTATATTCTTTTGTTTTAGGATGAAATGTTCTATAGATATCAGTTAAATCCATTTGGTTCATAACTTCTGTTAGTTTCATTGTGTCTCTGTTTAGTTTCTGTTTCCATGATCTGTCCATTGCTGAGAGTGGGGTGTTGAAATCTCCCACTATTATTGTGGGAGATGTAATGTATGCTTTGAGATTTAGTACAGTTTCTTTATGTATGTAGGTGCCCTTGCATTTGGGGCATAGATGTTTAGAATTGAAAGTTTATCTTGGTACATTTTTCCTTTGATCCATATGAAGTGTACTTCCTTATCTTTTTTGATTACTTTTGGTTGAAAGTCAATTTTATTTGATATTAGAGTTGCTACTCCAGCTTGTTTCTTGAGACCATTTGCTTGGAAGACTGTTTTCCATCCTTTCACTCTGAGGTAGTGTCTGTCTTTTTCACAGAGGTGCATTTCCTATATGCAGCAAAATTCTGGGTCCTGTTTATGTATCCAGTCTGATAGTCTACGTCTTTTTATTGGAGAATTGAGTCTATTGATATTAAGAGACTAAGGAAAAAATGATTGTTGCTTCCTGTTATTTTTTGTTATTAGAGGTGGAATTATGTTTTTAGAACTATCTTTTTTGGGGGATTGTTAGAAGATTTCGCCCTTGCTTTTTCTAGGTTGTAGTTCCCTTCCTTGTGTTGGAGCTTTCCATAAATTATCTTTTGAGTGCTGGATTTGTGGGAAGATATTGTATAAATTTGGTTTTGTAACTGCATATCTTGGTTTCTTTATCAATATTGATTGAGAGTTTTGCTGGGTCTAGTAGTCTGGGCTGGCATTTGTGTTCCCTTAGGCTCTGAATGATATCAGTCCAGGATCTTCTGGCTTTTATAGTCTCTGGTGAGAAGTCAGGTGTGATTCTTAACATATAAATGCCTTTATATGTTACTTTACCTTTTTCTTTTACTGCTTTTAGTATTTTTTCTGTTTTGTATATTTAATGTTTTGATTACTATGTGACCGGAGGTACTACTTTTCTGGTCTAATCTATTTGAAGTTCTGTAGGCTTCTTGTATATTCATGGACATCTCTTTCTTTAGGTAAGTGAAGTTTTCTTCTATAATTTTGTTGAGGATATTTACTGGCCCTTTAAGTTGGGAATCTTCACCCTCATCTATACCTATTATCCTTATATTTGGCCTTCTCATTGTGTCCTGGATTTCTTGGATGTTTTGAGTTAGGAGCTTTTTGCATTTTGCATTTTCTTTGACAGTTGTGTCAATGTTTTTCATGGTATCTTCTACACATGAGATTCTCTCTTCTATCTCTTGTATTCTGTTTGTGATGCTTACGTCTATGACTCCTGATCTCTTTCCTAGGTTTTCTATCTCTAGGCTTGTCTCCCTTTGAGATTTCTTTATTGTTTCTACTTCCATTTTTAGATCCTGGATGGTTTTGTTTAATTCCTTCACCTGTTTGGTTGTGTTTTCTTGCAATTCTTTAAGGGATTTTTGTGTTCCCTCTTTAAGTGCTTCTACCTGTTTATCTGTGTTCTCTGTACTTCTTTAAGGGAATTATATATGTCCTTCTTAAAGTCTTCTATCTTAAATCATGAGAAGTGATTTTAATTTTGAATCCTGCTTTTCCAGTGTGATAGGGTGTCCAGGACTTGCTATGTTGGGAGAACTCGGTTCTGATGTTGACAAGCAACTTTGGTTTCTATTGCTTATGTTCTTGTGCTTGCCCTTTGCCATCTGGTTAACTCCAGTGCTACCTGCACTCACTGTCTCTGACAGGAGCCTGTCTTTCCTGTTATCTTGCTTGTGTCAGAACTCCTCAGGGTCCAGATGTCTCTGTGATCCTGTGATCCTCTGCTTCAGCTGCTATGAGTGGCTCCTCTAGGATGTCTCAGGATATGGTGTCTCCATGGTAGCATACCAGCTAGGTGTCTGCTGCTCTGGGTACAATGTTTCCTAAAGGATGTCTCAGGACAAGGTGTCTTCACAGGAGCAGACCAGCTAGGTGTCTGCTGCTCTGAGTGTAGTGGCTTCTCTAGGATGTCTCAGGTATGGGGTCCACTGCTCTGAGTGCAGTGGCTCCTCTAGGATGTCTCAGAATATGGTGTCTTCACAGGAGCAGACCAGATAGGTTTCTGCCCCAGCCACAAGGACCAAGAGAAAGGCAGAAGTGAGTATGCGGGATTTCTGCTGTTTTTTTAAATATTGAAATCTAGCCTTAGTCCTTAATTATCTGATAGAATGCATGGGATTGTTAAATATTCTTTTTATCTGGTGAGGCTTGTTTAAGTCAGATTATATGGTCAATTTTGAAGAAAGTACCATGAAGTGATGAGAAGAAGGTTTATTCTCTTGTTTGTGGTGAAATATTCTGCAGATATCTGTTAAATCAATTTGATTCATAACTTCTGTTAGTTTCATTGTGTCTTTGTTTAGTTTCTTTTGCTATGATATGTCCTTTGGTGAGAATGTGGTGTTGAAGTCTCCCACTATTATTGTGTGAGGTACAATGTGTATTTTGAGCTTTGGTAATGTTTCTTGTAAAAATGTGGGTGTCCTTGTATTTGGGGCAGAAATGGTCAGGACAGAGACTTCCTCTTGGTAGATTTTTCCTTTGATGAATATCAAGTGTCCTTCCCCATCTTGTTTGATAGCTTTTGGTTGGAATTCTATTTTACTACATACTATAATGGACATTCCAGCTTGTTTCTTGGGACCATTTGCTTGGAAAACTTTTTTCAGTCTTTTACTCTGAGGTAATGCCATTGACGTGTGTTTCTAGTATGCAGCAAAATGCTGGACTCAGTTTCCATATCCAATCTGTTATCTATTTCTACTGGGGAACTGGGTCCACTGATGTTGAGAGATACTAAAGACAGATGATTGTTAGTTCCTTTTATTGTTTTTGCTGTAGGCAGTATTGTGTGTATATAATTTTCTTCTTTTTGATTTGTTGTGAACTATTTAGTTTTTTTGTGTTCTCTTGGCTGTAGTTAACCCCTGTATGTTGGAGATTTCATTCCAGTATCCTCTGTAGGATTATATTAACAGAAAGATTTTGCTTAAATTTGGTTTTGTCATGAAATATTTCGGTTTCTCCTTTTATCATGAATGAGAATTTTGCTGTGTATAGTATCCTGGGCTGGTATTTATGTTCTCTTAGGGTTTGGATGACATCTGTCCAGGATATTCTGGCTTTTAGAGACTCTGTGGGGAAGTTTACTGTAATTCTGATAGGTATGTCTTTATATATTATCTGGCTTTTTTCTCTTATAACTTTTAATATCCTTTCTTTATTCTGATCATTTAGTGTTTTGATTATTATGTGAGGAGAGGATTTTCTTTTCTGGTCGAATCTATTTGGTGTTCTGTAGACTTCTTGTACATTTATGACCATGTCTTTCTTTAGATTAGGGAAGTTTTCTTCTATGATTTTGAAGATGTTTTCTGTCCCTTTGTGCTGGGATTCTTAACTCTCTTCTCTTTCTTTTATTCTTAAGTTTGATCTTTCCATTGTGTCCTGAATTTCCTGGATGTTTTGGATTAGGGCTTTTTACACTTTGTATTTTCTTTGACCAATATGTCAATAATTTCTATGGTATCTGTTATGGTTTATACATGCTTAACCCAGGGAGAAGCACTATTTGGAGATGTGGTCTTGTTGGAGTAGGTGTGTCACTATGGGCATGAGCTTTAATATCCTAGTCCTAGCTGCCTGGTAGTCAGTCTTCCACTATCAGCCTTCAGATGAAGATGTAGAATTCTCAGCTCTGCCTGCACCCTGGCTGCCTAGATGCTGCCATTCTTCCACCTTGGTGATAATGGACTGAACCTGTGAGCCTATAAGCCAGCCCCAATTAAATTTTGTCCTTTATAAAACTTGTCTTGGTCATAATGACTGTTCCTCACTGTAAAACTGTAACTAAGACAGTATCTTCTAAGGTTGGGATTCTCTCTTCTATCTCTTATATTCTGTTGGTGATGCTTGCCATCTGTAGCTTCTGATCTCTTTCCTAAGTTGTCCATCTCCAGGGTTTCTTTCCTTTGTGTTTTCTTTATTGTTTCTATTTTAAATTTTGGTTCTTGTACCATTTTGTTCAATTCCTTCTCCTACTTGATATTGTATTTTCCTGTATTTCTTTAAGGAACTTATTTGTTTCTTCCTTAAGGGCTTCTAACTGTTTGCATGTTTTTTCCTGTATTTCTTCATGGGAGTTCTTTATATCCTCCTTAAAGACCTCTATTATCTTCATGTGGTGGGATCTTAGGTCATTATCTTGCTTTTCATGCAATCCAGAGCTTGCTGTGGTGGGAGAACTGGGTTCTGATGGTGCCAAATTGTATTGTGTTCTGTCTCTTATGATGTTGCTCTTGTCTCTGGCTATCTGGTTCACTGTGTTGTTAACTCTCCTGGATGTCTCTGGCTGGAACAGGTCTCCTTGTAGGCAGGTAGAGCTTTGTGGCTTGTGTTAGGGCCAATACCCTTGGGATACAAGCAGTGTTGACTCTGATTATGGTGGAACTCCAGTGTCTCTGGTTAGAGCAGGTCTCCTGTTTTCCTGGTTACTGCAGAACTCATTTGTCCTTGGTCACTTAGGACCTCCTAGAAAAAATGCAAGCTGTAGTATCTGGGCAGGTACATGGAGCAGGCCACTGTTCTGGCCTGGGTGGGTATCTGGGCCAGAAGGAAAGTGGAGCTGAGGGAGAGTGGGGTAGAGAATGTAGTTCCTATGTCAGCTGAGTTGTTGTGGGTTTCCAAGCTGGTGTGGATATTTGGCAGAAATTCTCACCTGTGTCCTTGGTCACTGAGGACCTTGGGGAAGGATGCAGGCTTCAGCCTTCTTTCACATTTTTGCAAGTGTTTACTTCAAATTTATTTGAAGCTCATGGAATTCCAGTCTGCTTTATCTTAAATGTTAAATAGAACTCACAAATAATCTCTGTTTCTGACATTTTCTTGGACTGAAACTTTTTCTGGTAGATTCAGTCTAATTGTTTCTTGTAAATATTTCATTTCATGTATAATTATCCTTCACTCACCCCTTCCTCCCTTCAGTCACTATGTTAATAGCCACACCCTTCTGGCCAAACTGAGCACCTTGATGGATTCTATGGATGTAGTTTTTCCTTTTGGTGGGAAGGTCGTTATTGATGACTAAGGAGACCTGCTGCACATCAATGCTTTTGGCCAAGAAGTCAGTGGTAATTAATACTCTGCTAGAGCCAGATCGAACCTCCCTCATGATTACATCTCATTCCTTTTGGTCCATATCTCCATGCATGGCAGAACAGTGAAATCCTGTGCCTATATCTTCTCAGTGAGCCAGTCTACCTTTTTCTGGTATTGATAAATATTACCACCTCAGTGATGGTCAGTGTTTCATACAAGTCATAACATGTGTCAAGCTTCCACTCCTCTCGTTCCACATTGATGTAGAATTGGTGGATACCTTGCAGGGTCAACTCTTTTTTTTTTGACAGGAATCCGAATAGGATCTCTAATAAATTTTTTGGTCACCTCAAGGACAGAGGAGGCATTGTAGTAGACAACAAAACTACTATTGCTGAGCTTTTGGAACATATCACAGATCTGATCCTTAAACACATGGCTTAACATTTATTTCATCTGCTTCTGAAAGGGTTAAAATTTTTCAAAAACTCCTAGCAGGCTGAACAGAACGAAGAGTGCAGGTCAGCTTGGTCATGAGCTCTGTGTTTCAGGAACTTGGCAGACCACAAGATAGATGGTTGATTGCGAATAGGCTATTAGAGAATACCCTATACAAAATGTTCCCCATGATTGTTCCTTGGACCCTGTCACAAACTGAATAATGGACTGGGACTTTCCACAGTTACTCTCCAATAACCTTCCTTTACTCCCCCTGCGTTGTGGTTTTCCCCCTGAGTTGTGGTTTTTGGCTTTAAATTCTCTCTGTCTCCAAAGCCCCAGGGTCAAACCCCACTGCTCCTGTGTGGGTCATGGGTCTTGACTTCACCATGTTGATCAAAATATACCTCTTGCTGATTGCATCAAGTTCGGTGTCTTATAAGTTATTGGGTAGTTGAGAATTCCTGAGGCTTA
This sequence comes from Rhabdomys pumilio, assembly GCA_030674055.1. NCBI lineage: Eukaryota > Metazoa > Chordata > Mammalia > Rodentia > Muridae > Rhabdomys > Rhabdomys pumilio. The sequence continues at coordinate 6,051 of JANHMN010000091.1, read as the reverse complement.
GGTGAGGTCCTCCCTTCAAAGGGGCCTTACACTTTACCCAGTATGAACATCTTTATGTATTGGGGGAAAGGTAACTCCAGTTAAGCATATCAAACACCTGGCCAGGGGTGCCCACAATGATATGGATAGTTTCCATTTGCTGTTTCTGCACCTCAACGCACATGTTGGTGCCCCCAATACACGCATGACAAGAAGCAACCATGTAGTTTCTAATGCCATAACCACCTTCTTTATCTGCTGGGTCAGTTAATGAGTGGGTGCCAGAACAGAAGCCTGAGTGGCCTTTAGACCTAATTCAATCTGCTGCAGAACAAATATGGGAAATGTAGCTGTTTTCCCAGTCCCAGAATGGACTTGAGCAGTCACATCATACACTTGATACCAGGGAGAATAGCTTAATGCTAGGTGGCAGAGAGATTCTCAAAACCAAAGGCATACATACCACAGAGGAGGGATCTTGAGAGAGTCATGTCATCAAAGCTATCCACAATCTCATTCCAGTTACTCTCAATGATGCATTCCAGCTCCATTCGATCAGGGCCATTGTCTCTGGATTGAGAATCCTGACTCGCAGAAATGATCCTTAAAATCTCTCATTTTTATTTTTTGAAAATTTCAAATATGAGTACCATGTTTGTGTCCTCTTCCTCACCACCAGAACTCTTCTTATGCCTTTCCACTCCCTCTGAAATTCAAGACATTTTCTCCTTTATATTATGTTGCACACTTGTACACATAGAGATATACTTATATATGTATGCACATGTACAGAAGCAACTTAATCTATTTATTGCTGCTCATACTACATGTCATGTTTATTTCTGACAACTTTAGATTTAGTAAACAATAAAGAGGGCTAATCCCTGAAGAAGATTGATTTTCTCTATCTCTGTATCCATTGATTGCTTTTAGCATATTATCTAGGGTCTAGTCCTTGTGAGATTTCCTTTTTGCAAGTTGAAAGCTTAGCTGGGTGAGGTCTTGGACTGGAGCAGCACCTCATTTATTCTCTTTCTCATTAGGATTTTCTTTAAAGTACTCATCTCTTTAAGGACAAGAATTATCTCCAAAATTAAAAATTCTTGTTATCCTTTTGTCTTTAATTGCATATTTTATACTTCATCTTACCCTTCTTACCCATTTTCAGAGTATGCTTAATATCTATTGCCAAAGAAATTATTCCTAAACTTTCCAGTTTAGTCTGAAGCATATTCTTAGGAGAAGGGTATAAAACAGCCACATTGTGTGACAAATATTCAAGAATGGTTCTTAGCCAAGTTGCTAAAATTGTTTCCCTAAAAACTATTTGAGCTCTGCCTCCACAGTCTACAATGCTGTCAGTGTCACTTTCATTAAAGTCCCTACTAGGATGGTCTGTTAATCCTCACCTCAATTGCTTCCCTAGTCCAAAATCCCAGAGTCTTTCTCACTCCTTCTAAAAGTAACGAGATCAAGTCTGTTACAGCAATACCACCTTCTCTGATACCAACTTCTAGTTTAGTTACATTTCCATTGCCGTGATGAGAAATCATGGGAAAGGCAATTTATAAAAGAAAGCATTTAATTTGGGAGATCACAGTCCCAGTGATTTGTAGTGCATGACCATCATGGCAAAAAGCATGGCAGAAGGCTGGAAGCCAAGACACTGGAGTAGTAGTTGACAACTTATTATCTAATTCACAGACATGAGATTGGGGTGTGGGGAACGGCGATTTGTGAACTCAAAGACAACTTCTACTGCCTCCTCCAACAAGGCCTCAGCTCCTAATCCTGCCCAAATAATTCCACCAACAAGGTGTAAGCATTTCAATATATGAGCCTATGGTAGCCATTTTTATTCAAACCATGCAGTGATATACAGCATGAGATCTTTGTAGCAACAATGCATTGCACACAGGAGTTTTTCAAAGTATGAAGATTTTGACACAAGGAGGAAAAAAATGAGCATTTGCATGACCTGACATATAGATAACTTTGTGCCATTATAACAACCATTAAACCACATGTATCAAGCATTATGTAACAGTCTTTCAATTTTCACTCTAAATTTTAGTTTAGAACAGAAATATGGACAGCATATTTACCTCTGAAGTAAAAACTTTTGATTGGAGGGGAAGTGAAAATTATGTGATATAAGAGATTGTTTGTGTCTTGATTAGGTTCTGAGTCATGTAGCTATATTAACTTAAGAAAACCTGTTGATTTGTTTACTTTAATCTGTTGATATTATATTCTCTTTAATTGTTCTGCAATTGAAATGATCACAAACTATAACTTTAAAATTGAAATACTGTTTTATAGAAAATTTTACTAAACTTTGCATAATTAAGTTAATAGATGCTGTGGGCTCCTAGAAATGGTATACGTTGAAAACAAGTTTGATTTCAAGGAAGCCTATTATAGAGGACCTCATTGGAAACTTGTCATGAGGGATTAGACAGTCAGAGGAGGGAGAATCATGAAAAAGTCAACACTCAACCATGGGAAGCTAAGTAGGACACTGTGAAAGGAAGCACAGAGAACAGAAACTCTCCACCTTCCCATGGGCATGAATGTTGATGGATCTCATTATTAAACTTGACTGCACTCTTTCAATGATGAACATGGAACACGCAGAGTGAACTTGAAGGTGAGTACTCCACTGGATGAATAGTGATTTAACAGATTTGGCTTGAGTATATTTATTTCTTTACTAAGAAATTTATAGTGCTGGGTGGTAGTGGTGCATGCCTTTAATCTCAGCACTTGGGAGGCAGAGGCAGGCAGATTTCTGAGTTCGAGGCCAGCCTGGACTACAGAGTGAGTTCCAGGATAGCCAAGGCTACACAGAGAAACCCTGTCTCAAAAAACCAAAAAAAGAAATTTATATATGAAAGAATATTGCTCCATACATTCTTTAAAACCTACAGAAATTAATAAAGTTGGGGACTATAAGACATCTATTTAACCCTTCAACAACCCTTTGAAAGTTTGCTTTAAAACAGGATAATTTTTTTTAGTTTTGCAAAATGTAACATGGATTTAACCACCATCAAGGTAAGTGAGCAAAGGAATACAACTCTTTCTTGTACTTTCCTGAGCCTTTTGCTAGAGTAGAAATTTGTCAATAGTAGTCAACTGCTCTCTAGGACCCTATAGAGCTTACAAGGAGTCCCATCAAAAGGAGTTGATAAATACTTAAGCAAGAAAGCTGCAGAAATGCTGCATTCAGTATTTATAACAAGTCCAGTATGAACCAACTTTTGCCACATTGACTACTTTTTCAACTGAATTAACCTTGGGTCCTGAACTAAACAAAGTTATGAAAATTCCACAAACTAAGAAGGACAAAGCTGTTTTATAAAGCTATTTATGTCTGATCAAAGCAGCTCTCAGTCCCTTTCAGACTCTTTTTAGTTCTGTAGATCTTCTTGATAAACCCATCTCTCCACATTCTTCCTCATCAGGAGTGTCTTGCATGGCTCTCTGCAGAAGTAGCTTGAGAGTCTTCCGTTGGAACTGATGACGCCTAACGGAGCCGACAACGAAGTAAATGATAGGGTTGGCACAACTGTTAACACAGGACAGAAATATTGTCACTTGATAAAAATCACATTGTGTAATATAATGAAAGTTCTCAATCCACACTAAAAGGAACCAGTAGATTCCGTAGGGCAGACCAAAGAGCAAGAAGACCAGCACTGTGAACACAATGGCCACATACATCCTGGTCACAGGAATCTTATGTAAGCCACAGAAGATAGTAATCACTAAAGCCAGACTGGACCCCAAGAGAACCACAAATAAAACAATTAGCCATGCTGTGGTGATTAAATCAATTGTCTTACACCAAATAGTATCATTGATATCAGGTAGGAAGCCACATTCCTTTCCTTCCACAAGGCTTAGCACTAGGGACAGGACCCAAAGCAGGGTACATATGACAGCTGATGTGTGCCTTGGGCGTTGGCATCGATACCAGACGGGCCACATGACAGACAGGCAGCGTTCAATGCTAATGGCACTGAGGATGTTCAGGCCACAAAGATAAACAAAGTTTAACACAACAATGGCAAATCGAGGAAATTCGATGGGGATTTCCAAGATATTGTGAAAACAATATCCAATTTGAAAGCATGTTAAGACAAAATCAGCACCAGCCAGGTTGAGGATGTAGACAGAGAAGGCATTCCTGCGCATCTGGAAGCCCAGGATCCACAGCACTGTGCCATTTCCAACCAGCCCAATTAGGGAAATGATGAGAGAAAGTAAAATCATGATATAAGTCAGGACTTTACAAAATGACATTTCAGTGTGGTTGCTTTCATTCACAATTATGGTGTTATTTTCCCAGTCTGGGGTGTTTAAATCCTCTCTCAGAAGCCTTCTACTGATGTTTCTGCAAAGAAAAACAAGAGATGAGCACATCTCGTTTACTCTCCGATTCTCCGGATCACCCATAGATGTTAATGGTTTTCTTGCTTCATAAGGTGGGGTAACAGGAATGTAGAGATAATTTATCAACCTCAATTTTTCTGGAGCCTTAATTTAAATCTAGCTTATATTTATTTAGGCTATCTATAACCCATATTCTGTATTGATATTAGAGTTGTTTATGATCACACTTATTCTATACACACTAAGTGTCTCAGGCTGTTTTAAAACTTGTTTTAAAACAAATTATTTCTCAGAAGGAAATAAAACTCTGAACCCAGCTTTCTCTCTGTCTTAAGACTGGTTCTTTTATGTTTTGGGAACTAAAGAGCCAGAAGCATGACCAAGAGTTGCTTCTCTCAGTCTGGAAGGTGGGTTGGCTATCAAATGGAAAAATATGGAGATCATGAAAGTCAGTCATAAAATGTATGACAAATCATACTAAGACCAGTATGAAAGATTCAAACCTATATGGTAGCATGACTCAGCATCCACTTGAAATTCTAAACTAGAAAGGACAAAAGACTTCATGAACATTAAGCACTTTTCTGTTGCCTGTTGGTATATCACAAGTATCTATGTTTCCCAAGGGCACAGTGAATAGCTGAGAATTTTCATTCAACAAATTGATAAATGAAACCAAATCTCCAAAGAAGAAGCAAATTTATTTATTTATTTATTTATTTATTTATTTATTTATTTGTTATTTTATTTACATTTCAGATGTCATCCCCTTTCCCCATTTCCCCTCCCTAGAAAACTTCTATCCCATGCCCCCTTCTCCTTTTTGTTTTTATACATTTTTTAAAAATGTTAATCAAAGACTTTTTAAGTTTGGTAATGCTCAATCAGAAGTGTAACCCAATACCCAACCTAGATATATAAACTGTCTTTGACTGGTGGAGACATGGAAACATCTGCCTCCATGTCCCCCCCCTTCTCTCTCTTTCTCTCTCTCATCACCTAGCTTCTCCTGTCCTTCTTCTCCTCCTCTCCTTACTCCTTCTCTTCCTCTACATACTCCTCCTACCTTAGCTCCTCCTACATATCACCCTTCTTGTTAAAATAAAACTTTTCTCTCAAAATACAATTAGAGCATAATTATGCCAATTTGTACCACTGAGGTACAAGATAGTCCTAATACCCAGTCCATCATTTTGTTGACTAACCAGAACCTCTGTCATCTCTCCTAACTAAAACACTTAGTTCTGAACCTGGCTTTTTTCTTGGCTTTAGAATGAATGTCAGCTGAAAACATCCACTCAAATCTTTTCTCTCAAAGTAAATAGCCAGGATTGGCTATGAGACTATAAGTTTTCAACCCCGTCAGAAATTCAGAATGACTGAGTTAACTGAAATTATGGGAAGCACAAAGCATAGAAGAAACAAATTTAGAATAAAAGTTTCTGCAAATATTTTAAAGCAACTTCAGTGTACAAAATACATATGAAATGAAAAAAAATATTATTGTTGATTCTGTCAGTGGATATCTCTATTGTACTTTAAAAAATGGATTATGGTGCAGAGATGGGTAATGATGGCCTTTGCCATTCCCTAATCCCAGGGAGAGAGGGGGGGTGAGAAAAAGAAAAAGAAGAAGAAGAAGAAGAAGAAGAAGAAGAAGAAGAAGAAGAAGAA
>JANHMN010000090.1:0-38082 GCA_030674055.1 Rhabdomys pumilio | reverse complement strand
TTCTTCTTCTTCTTCTTCTTCTTCTTCTTCTTCTTCTTCTTCTTCTTTTTCTTTTTCTCACCCCCCCTCTCTCCCTGGGATTAGGGAATGGCAAAGGCCATCATTACCCATCTCTGCACCATAATCCATTTTTTAAAGTACAATAGAGATATCCACTGACAGAATCAACAATAATATTTTTTTTCATTTCATATGTATTTTGTACACTGAAGTTGCTTTAAAATATTTGCAGAAACTTTTATTCTAAATTTGTTTCTTCTATGCTTTGTGCTTCCCATAATTTCAGTTAACTCAGTCATTCTGAATTTCTGACGGGGTTGAAAACTTATAGTCTCATAGCCAATCCTGGCTATTTACTTTGAGAGAAAAGATTTGAGTGGATGTTTTCAGCTGACATTCATTCTAAAGCCAAGAAAAAAGCCAGGTTCAGAACTAAGTGTTTTAGTTAGGAGAGATGACAGAGGTTCTGGTTAGTCAACAAAATGATGGACTGGGTATTAGGACTATCTTGTACCTCAGTGGTACAAATTGGCATAATTATGCTCTAATTGTATTTTGAGAGAAAAGTTTTATTTTAACAAGAAGGGTGATATGTAGGAGGAGCTAAGGTAGGAGGAGTATGTAGAGGAAGAGAAGGAGTAAGGAGAGGAGGAGAAGAAGGACAGGAGAAGCTAGGTGATGAGAGAGAGAAAGAGAGAGAAGGGGGGGGACATGGAGGCAGATGTTTCCATGTCTCCACCAGTCAAAGACAGTTTATATATCTAGGTTGGGTATTGGGTTACACTTCTGATTGAGCATTACCAAACTTAAAAAGTCTTTGATTAACATTTTTAAAAAATGTATAAAAACAAAAAGGAGAAGGGGGCATGGGATAGAAGTTTTCTAGGGAGGGGAAATGGGGAAAGGGGATGACATCTGAAATGTAAATAAAATAACAAATAAATAAATAAATAAATAAATAAATAAATAAATAAATTTGCTTCTTCTTTGGAGATTTGGTTTCATTTATCAATTTGTTGAATGAAAATTCTCAGCTATTCACTGTGCCCTTGGGAAACATAGATACTTGTGATATACCAACAGGCAACAGAAAAGTGCTTAATGTTCATGAAGTCTTTTGTCCTTTCTAGTTTAGAATTTCAAGTGGATGCTGAGTCATGCTACCATATAGGTTTGAATCTTTCATACTGGTCTTAGTATGATTTGTCATACATTTTATGACTGACTTTCATGATCTCCATATTTTTCCATTTGATAGCCAACCCACCTTCCAGACTGAGAGAAGCAACTCTTGGTCATGCTTCTGGCTCTTTAGTTCCCAAAACATAAAAGAACCAGTCTTAAGACAGAGAGAAAGCTGGGTTCAGAGTTTTATTTCCTTCTGAGAAATAATTTGTTTTAAAACAAGTTTTAAAACAGCCTGAGACACTTAGTGTGTATAGAATAAGTGTGATCATAAACAACTCTAATATCAATACAGAATATGGGTTATAGATAGCCTAAATAAATATAAGCTAGATTTAAATTAAGGCTCCAGAAAAATTGAGGTTGATAAATTATCTCTACATTCCTGTTACCCCACCTTATGAAGCAAGAAAACCATTAACATCTATGGGTGATCCGGAGAATCGGAGAGTAAACGAGATGTGCTCATCTCTTGTTTTTCTTTGCAGAAACATCAGTAGAAGGCTTCTGAGAGAGGATTTAAACACCCCAGACTGGGAAAATAACACCATAATTGTGAATGAAAGCAACCACACTGAAATGTCATTTTGTAAAGTCCTGACTTATATCATGATTTTACTTTCTCTCATCATTTCCCTAATTGGGCTGGTTGGAAATGGCACAGTGCTGTGGATCCTGGGCTTCCAGATGCGCAGGAATGCCTTCTCTGTCTACATCCTCAACCTGGCTGGTGCTGATTTTGTCTTAACATGCTTTCAAATTGGATATTGTTTTCACAATATCTTGGAAATCCCCATCGAATTTCCTCGATTTGCCATTGTTGTGTTAAACTTTGTTTATCTTTGTGGCCTGAACATCCTCAGTGCCATTAGCATTGAACGCTGCCTGTCTGTCATGTGGCCCGTCTGGTATCGATGCCAACGCCCAAGGCACACATCAGCTGTCATATGTACCCTGCTTTGGGTCCTGTCCCTAGTGCTAAGCCTTGTGGAAGGAAAGGAATGTGGCTTCCTACCTGATATCAATGATACTATTTGGTGTAAGACAATTGATTTAATCACCACAGCATGGCTAATTGTTTTATTTGTGGTTCTCTTGGGGTCCAGTCTGGCTTTAGTGATTACTATCTTCTGTGGCTTACATAAGATTCCTGTGACCAGGATGTATGTGGCCATTGTGTTCACAGTGCTGGTCTTCTTGCTCTTTGGTCTGCCCTACGGAATCTACTGGTTCCTTTTAGTGTGGATTGAGAACTTTCATTATATTACACAATGTGATTTTTATCAAGTGACAATATTTCTGTCCTGTGTTAACAGTTGTGCCAACCCTATCATTTACTTCGTTGTCGGCTCCGTTAGGCGTCATCAGTTCCAACGGAAGACTCTCAAGCTACTTCTGCAGAGAGCCATGCAAGACACTCCTGATGAGGAAGAATGTGGAGAGATGGGTTTATCAAGAAGATCTACAGAACTAAAAAGAGTCTGAAAGGGACTGAGAGCTGCTTTGATCAGACATAAATAGCTTTATAAAACAGCTTTGTCCTTCTTAGTTTGTGGAATTTTCATAACTTTGTTTAGTTCAGGACCCAAGGTTAATTCAGTTGAAAAAGTAGTCAATGTGGCAAAAGTTGGTTCATACTGGACTTGTTATAAATACTGAATGCAGCATTTCTGCAGCTTTCTTGCTTAAGTATTTATCAACTCCTTTTGATGGGACTCCTTGTAAGCTCTATAGGGTCCTAGAGAGCAGTTGACTACTATTGACAAATTTCTACTCTAGCAAAAGGCTCAGGAAAGTACAAGAAAGAGTTGTATTCCTTTGCTCACTTACCTTGATGGTGGTTAAATCCATGTTACATTTTGCAAAACTAAAAAAAATTATCCTGTTTTAAAGCAAACTTTCAAAGGGTTGTTGAAGGGTTAAATAGATGTCTTATAGTCCCCAACTTTATTAATTTCTGTAGGTTTTAAAGAATGTATGGAGCAATATTCTTTCATATATAAATTTCTTTTTTTGGTTTTTTGAGACAGGGTTTCTCTGTGTAGCCTTGGCTATCCTGGAACTCACTCTGTAGTCCAGGCTGGCCTCGAACTCAGAAATCTGCCTGCCTCTGCCTCCCAAGTGCTGAGATTAAAGGCATGCACCACTACCACCCAGCACTATAAATTTCTTAGTAAAGAAATAAATATACTCAAGCCAAATCTGTTAAATCACTATTCATCCAGTGGAGTACTCACCTTCAAGTTCACTCTGCGTGTTCCATGTTCATCATTGAAAGAGTGCAGTCAAGTTTAATAATGAGATCCATCAACATTCATGCCCATGGGAAGGTGGAGAGTTTCTGTTCTCTGTGCTTCCTTTCACAGTGTCCTACTTAGCTTCCCATGGTTGAGTGTTGACTTTTTCATGATTCTCCCTCCTCTGACTGTCTAATCCCTCATGACAAGTTTCCAATGAGGTCCTCTATAATAGGCTTCCTTGAAATCAAACTTGTTTTCAACGTATACCATTTCTAGGAGCCCACAGCATCTATTAACTTAATTATGCAAAGTTTAGTAAAATTTTCTATAAAACAGTATTTCAATTTTAAAGTTATAGTTTGTGATCATTTCAATTGCAGAACAATTAAAGAGAATATAATATCAACAGATTAAAGTAAACAAATCAACAGGTTTTCTTAAGTTAATATAGCTACATGACTCAGAACCTAATCAAGACACAAACAATCTCTTATATCACATAATTTTCACTTCCCCTCCAATCAAAAGTTTTTACTTCAGAGGTAAATATGCTGTCCATATTTCTGTTCTAAACTAAAATTTAGAGTGAAAATTGAAAGACTGTTACATAATGCTTGATACATGTGGTTTAATGGTTGTTATAATGGCACAAAGTTATCTATATGTCAGGTCATGCAAATGCTCATTTTTTTCCTCCTTGTGTCAAAATCTTCATACTTTGAAAAACTCCTGTGTGCAATGCATTGTTGCTACAAAGATCTCATGCTGTATATCACTGCATGGTTTGAATAAAAATGGCTACCATAGGCTCATATATTGAAATGCTTACACCTTGTTGGTGGAATTATTTGGGCAGGATTAGGAGCTGAGGCCTTGTTGGAGGAGGCAGTAGAAGTTGTCTTTGAGTTCACAAATCGCCGTTCCCCACACCCCAATCTCATGTCTGTGAATTAGATAATAAGTTGTCAACTACTACTCCAGTGTCTTGGCTTCCAGCCTTCTGCCATGCTTTTTGCCATGATGGTCATGCACTACAAATCACTGGGACTGTGATCTCCCAAATTAAATGCTTTCTTTTATAAATTGCCTTTCCCATGATTTCTCATCACGGCAATGGAAATGTAACTAAACTAGAAGTTGGTATCAGAGAAGGTGGTATTGCTGTAACAGACTTGATCTCGTTACTTTTAGAAGGAGTGAGAAAGACTCTGGGATTTTGGACTAGGGAAGCAATTGAGGTGAGGATTAACAGACCATCCTAGTAGGGACTTTAATGAAAGTGACACTGACAGCATTGTAGACTGTGGAGGCAGAGCTCAAATAGTTTTTAGGGAAACAATTTTAGCAACTTGGCTAAGAACCATTCTTGAATATTTGTCACACAATGTGGCTGTTTTATACCCTTCTCCTAAGAATATGCTTCAGACTAAACTGGAAAGTTTAGGAATAATTTCTTTGGCAATAGATATTAAGCATACTCTGAAAATGGGTAAGAAGGGTAAGATGAAGTATAAAATATGCAATTAAAGACAAAAGGATAACAAGAATTTTTAATTTTGGAGATAATTCTTGTCCTTAAAGAGATGAGTACTTTAAAGAAAATCCTAATGAGAAAGAGAATAAATGAGGTGCTGCTCCAGTCCAAGACCTCACCCAGCTAAGCTTTCAACTTGCAAAAAGGAAATCTCACAAGGACTAGACCCTAGATAATATGCTAAAAGCAATCAATGGATACAGAGATAGAGAAAATCAATCTTCTTCAGGGATTAGCCCTCTTTATTGTTTACTAAATCTAAAGTTGTCAGAAATAAACATGACATGTAGTATGAGCAGCAATAAATAGATTAAGTTGCTTCTGTACATGTGCATACATATATAAGTATATCTCTATGTGTACAAGTGTGCAACATAATATAAAGGAGAAAATGTCTTGAATTTCAGAGGGAGTGGAAAGGCATAAGAAGAGTTCTGGTGGTGAGGAAGAGGACACAAACATGGTACTCATATTTGAAATTTTCAAAAAATAAAAATGAGAGATTTTAAGGATCATTTCTGCGAGTCAGGATTCTCAATCCAGAGACAATGGCCCTGATCGAATGGAGCTGGAATGCATCATTGAGAGTAACTGGAATGAGATTGTGGATAGCTTTGATGACATGACTCTCTCAAGATCCCTCCTCTGTGGTATGTATGCCTTTGGTTTTGAGAATCTCTCTGCCACCTAGCATTAAGCTATTCTCCCTGGTATCAAGTGTATGATGTGACTGCTCAAGTCCATTCTGGGACTGGGAAAACAGCTACATTTCCCATATTTGTTCTGCAGCAGATTGAATTAGGTCTAAAGGCCACTCAGGCTTCTGTTCTGGCACCCACTCATTAACTGACCCAGCAGATAAAGAAGGTGGTTATGGCATTAGAAACTACATGGTTGCTTCTTGTCATGCGTGTATTGGGGGCACCAACATGTGCGTTGAGGTGCAGAAACAGCAAATGGAAACTATCCATATCATTGTGGGCACCCCTGGCCAGGTGTTTGATATGCTTAACTGGAGTTACCTTTCCCCCAATACATAAAGATGTTCATACTGGGTAAAGTGTAAGGCCCCTTTGAAGGGAGGACCTCACCTAAGCCTCAGGAATTCTCAACTACCCAATAACTTATAAGACACCGAACTTGATGCAATCAGCAAGAGGTATATTTTGATCAACATGGTGAAGTCAAGACCCATGACCCACACAGGAGCAGTGGGGTTTGACCCTGGGGCTTTGGAGACAGAGAGAATTTAAAGCCAAAAACCACAACTCAGGGGGAAAACCACAACGCAGGGGGAGTAAAGGAAGGTTATTGGAGAGTAACTGTGGAAAGTCCCAGTCCATTATTCAGTTTGTGACAGGGTCCAAGGAACAATCATGGGGAACATTTTGTATAGGGTATTCTCTAATAGCCTATTCGCAATCAACCATCTATCTTGTGGTCTGCCAAGTTCCTGAAACACAGAGCTCATGACCAAGCTGACCTGCACTCTTCGTTCTGTTCAGCCTGCTAGGAGTTTTTGAAAAATTTTAACCCTTTCAGAAGCAGATGAAATAAATGTTAAGCCATGTGTTTAAGGATCAGATCTGTGATATGTTCCAAAAGCTCAGCAATAGTAGTTTTGTTGTCTACTACAATGCCTCCTCTGTCCTTGAGGTGACCAAAAAATTTATTAGAGATCCTATTCGGATTCCTGTCAAAAAAAAAAGAGTTGACCCTGCAAGGTATCCACCAATTCTACATCAATGTGGAACGAGAGGAGTGGAAGCTTGACACATGTTATGACTTGTATGAAACACTGACCATCACTGAGGTGGTAATATTTATCAATACCAGAAAAAGGTAGACTGGCTCACTGAGAAGATATAGGCACAGGATTTCACTGTTCTGCCATGCATGGAGATATGGACCAAAAGGAATGAGATGTAATCATGAGGGAGGTTCGATCTGGCTCTAGCAGAGTATTAATTACCACTGACTTCTTGGCCAAAAGCATTGATGTGCAGCAGGTCTCCTTAGTCATCAATAACGACCTTCCCACCAAAAGGAAAAACTACATCCATAGAATCCATCAAGGTGCTCAGTTTGGCCAGAAGGGTGTGGCTATTAACATAGTGACTGAAGGGAGGAAGGGGTGAGTGAAGGATAATTATACATGAAATGAAATATTTACAAGAAACAATTAGACTGAATCTACCAGAAAAAGTTTCAGTCCAAGAAAATGTCAGAAACAGAGATTATTTGTGAGTTCTATTTAACATTTAAGATAAAGCAGACTGGAATTCCATGAGCTTCAAATAAATTTGAAGTAAACACTTGCAAAAATGTGAAAGAAGGCTGAAGCCTGCATCCTTCCCCAAGGTCCTCAGTGACCAAGGACACAGGTGAGAATTTCTGCCAAATATCCACACCAGCTTGGAAACCCACAACAACTCAGCTGACATAGGAACTACATTCTCTACCCCACTCTCCCTCAGCTCCACTTTCCTTCTGGCCCAGATACCCACCCAGGCCAGAACAGTGGCCTGCTCCATGTACCTGCCCAGATACTACAGCTTGCATTTTTTCTAGGAGGTCCTAAGTGACCAAGGACAAATGAGTTCTGCAGTAACCAGGAAAACAGGAGACCTGCTCTAACCAGAGACACTGGAGTTCCACCATAATCAGAGTCAACACTGCTTGTATCCCAAGGGTATTGGCCCTAACACAAGCCACAAAGCTCTACCTGCCTACAAGGAGACCTGTTCCAGCCAGAGACATCCAGGAGAGTTAACAACACAGTGAACCAGATAGCCAGAGACAAGAGCAACATCATAAGAGACAGAACACAATACAATTTGGCACCATCAGAACCCAGTTCTCCCACCACAGCAAGCTCTGGATTGCATGAAAAGCAAGATAATGACCTAAGATCCCACCACATGAAGATAATAGAGGTCTTTAAGGAGGATATAAAGAACTCCCATGAAGAAATACAGGAAAAAACATGCAAACAGTTAGAAGCCCTTAAGGAAGAAACAAATAAGTTCCTTAAAGAAATACAGGAAAATACAATATCAAGTAGGAGAAGGAATTGAACAAAATGGTACAAGAACCAAAATTTAAAATAGAAACAATAAAGAAAACACAAAGGAAAGAAACCCTGGAGATGGACAACTTAGGAAAGAGATCAGAAGCTACAGATGGCAAGCATCACCAACAGAATATAAGAGATAGAAGAGAGAATCCCAACCTTAGAAGATACTGTCTTAGTTACAGTTTTACAGTGAGGAACAGTCATTATGACCAAGACAAGTTTTATAAAGGACAAAATTTAATTGGGGCTGGCTTATAGGCTCACAGGTTCAGTCCATTATCACCAAGGTGGAAGAATGGCAGCATCTAGGCAGCCAGGGTGCAGGCAGAGCTGAGAATTCTACATCTTCATCTGAAGGCTGATAGTGGAAGACTGACTACCAGGCAGCTAGGACTAGGATATTAAAGCTCATGCCCATAGTGACACACCTACTCCAACAAGACCACATCTCCAAATAGTGCTTCTCCCTGGGTTAAGCATGTATAAACCATAACAGATACCATAGAAATTATTGACATATTGGTCAAAGAAAATACAAAGTGTAAAAAGCCCTAATCCAAAACATCCAGGAAATTCAGGACACAATGGAAAGATCAAACTTAAGAATAAAAGAAAGAGAAGAGAGTTAAGAATCCCAGCACAAAGGGACAGAAAACATCTTCAAAATCATAGAAGAAAACTTCCCTAATCTAAAGAAAGACATGGTCATAAATGTACAAGAAGTCTACAGAACACCAAATAGATTTGACCAGAAAAGAAAATCCTCTCCTCACATAATAATCAAAACACTAAATGATCAGAATAAAGAAAGGATATTAAAAGTTATAAGAGAAAAAAGCCAGATAATATATAAAGACATACCTATCAGAATTACAGTAAACTTCCCCACAGAGTCTCTAAAAGCCAGAATATCCTGGACAGATGTCATCCAAACCCTAAGAGAACATAAATGCCAGCCCAGGATACTATACACAGCAAAATTCTCATTCATGATAAAAGGAGAAACCGAAATATTTCATGACAAAACCAAATTTAAGCAAGATCTTTCTGTTAATATAATCCTACAGAGGATACTGGAATGAAATCTCCAACATACAGGGGTTAACTACAGCCAAGAGAACACAAAAAAAACTAAATAGTTCACAACAAATCAAAAAGAAGAAAATTATATACATACAATACTGCCTACAGCAAAAACAATAAAAGGAACTAACAATCATCTGTCTTTAGTATCTCTCAACATCAGTGGACCCAGTTCCCCAGTAGAAATAGATAACAGATTGGATATGGAAACAGAGTCCAGCATTTTGCTGCATACTAGAAACACACGTCAATGGCATTACCTCAGAGTAAAAGACTGAAAAAAAGTTTTCCAAGCAAATGGTCCCAAGAAACAAGCTGGAATGTCCATTATAGTATATAGTAAAATAGAATTCCAACCAAAAGCTATCAAACAAGATGGGGAAGGACACTTGATATTCATCAAAGGAAAAATCTACCAAGAGGAAGTCTCTGTCCTGACCATTTCTGCCCCAAATACAAGGACACCCACATTTTTACAAGAAACATTACCAAAGCTCAAAATACACATTGTACCTCACACAATAATAGTGGGAGACTTCAACACCACATTCTCACCAAAGGACATATCATAGCAAAAGAAACTAAACAAAGACACAATGAAACTAACAGAAGTTATGAATCAAATTGATTTAACAGATATCTGCAGAATATTTCACCACAAACAAGAGAATAAACCTTCTTCTCATCACTTCATGGTACTTTCTTCAAAATTGACCATATAATCTGACTTAAACAAGCCTCACCAGATAAAAAGAATATTTAACAATCCCATGCATTCTATCAGATAATTAAGGACTAAGGCTAGATTTCAATATTTAAAAAAAACAGCAGAAATCCTGCATACTCACTTCTGCCTTTCTCTTGGTCCTTGTGGCTGGGGCAGAAACCTATCTGGTCTGCTCCTTTGAAGACACCATATTCTGAGACATCCTAGAGGAGCCACTGCACTCAGAGCAGTGGACCCCATACCTGAGACATCCTAGAGAAGCCACTACACTCAGAGCAGCAGACACCTAGCTGGTCTGCTCCTGTGAAGACACCTTGTCCTGAGACATCCTTTAGGAAACATTGTACCCAGAGCAGCAGACACCTAGCTGGTATGCTACCATGGAGACACCATATCCTGAGACATCCTAGAGGAGCCACTCAGAGCAGCTGAAGCAGAGGATCACAGGATCACAGAGACATCTGGACCCTGAGGAGTTCTGACACAAGCAAGATAACAGGAAAGACAGGCTCCTGTCAGAGACAGTGAGTGCAGGTAGCACTGGAGTTAACCAGATGGCAAAGGGCAAGCACAAGAACATAAGCAACAGAAACCAAAGTTGCTTGTCAACATCAGAACCGAGTTCTCCCAACATAGCAAGTCCTGGACACCCTATCACACTGGAAAAGCAGGATTCAAAATTAAAATCACTTCTCATGATTTAAGATAGAAGACTTTAAGAAGGACATATATAATTCCCTTAAAGAAGTACAGAGAACACAGATAAACAAGAAGAAGCACTTAAAGAGGGAACACAAAAATCCCTTAAAGAATTGCAAGAAAACACAACCAAACAGGTGAAGGAATTAAACAAAACCATCCAGGATCTAAAAATGGAAGTAGAAACAATAAAGAAATCTCAAAGGGAGACAAGCCTAGAGATAGAAAATCTAGGAAAGAGATCAGGAGTTATAGACGTAAGCATCACAAAGAGAATACAAGAGATAGAAGAGAGAATCTCATGTGTAGAAGATACCATGAAAAACATTGACACAACTGTCAAAGAAAATGCAAAATGCAAAAAGCTCCTAACTCAAAACATCCAAGAAATCCAGGACACAATGAGAAGGCCAAATATAAGGATAATAGGTATAGATGAGGGTGAAGATTCCCAACTTAAAGGGCCAGTAAATATCCTCAACAAAATTATAGAAGAAAACTTCACTTACCTAAAGAAAGAGATGTCCATGAATATACAAGAAGCCTACAGAACTTCAAATAGATTAAACCAGAAAAGTAGTACCTCCGGTCACATAGTAATCAAAACATTAAATATACAAAACAGAAAAAATACTAAAAGCAGTAAAAGAAAAAGGTAAAGTAACATATAAAGGCCTTTATATGTTAAGAATCACACCTGACTTCTCACCAGAGACTATAAAAGCCAGAAGATCCTGGACTGGTATCATTCAGAGCCTAAGGGAACACAAATGCCAGCCCAGACTACTAGACCCAGCAAAACTCTCAATCAATATTGATAAAGAAACCAAGATATGCAGTTACAAAACCAAATTTATACAATATCTTCCCACAAATCCAGCACTCAAAAGATAATTTATGGAAAGCTCCAACACAAGGAAGGGAACTACAACCTAGAAAAAGCAAGGATGAAATCTTCTAACAATCCCCAAAAAAGATAGTTCTAAAAACATAATTCCACCTCTAATAACAAAAAATAACAGGAAGCAACAATCATTTTTTCCTTAGTCTCTTAATATCAATAGACTCAATTCTCCAATAAAAAGACGTAGACTATCAGACTGGATACATAAACAGGACCCAGAATTTTGCTGCATATAGGAAATGCACCTCTGTGAAAAAGACAGACACTACCTCAGAGTGAAAGGATGGAAAACAGTCTTCCAAGCAAATGGTCTCAAGAAACAAGCTGGAGTAGCAACTCTAATATCAAATAAAATTGACTTTCAACCAAAAGTAATCAAAAAAGATAAGGAAGTACACTTCATATGGATCAAAGGAAAAATGTACCAAGATAAACTTTCAATTCTAAACATCTATGCCCCAAATGCAAGGGCACCTACATACATAAAGAAACTGTACTAAATCTCAAAGCATACATTACATCTCCCACAATAATAGTGGGAGATTTCAACACCCCACTCTCAGCAATGGACAGACCATGGAAACAGAAACTAAACAGAGACACAATGAAACTAACAGAAGTTATGAACCAAATGGATTTAACTGATATCTATAGAACATTTCATCCTAAAACAAAAGAATATACCTTTTTCTCAGCACCTCATGGTACCTACTCAAAAATAGACCATATACTTGGTCACAAAACAGGCCTCAACAGACACAAAAAGATTGAAATGATCCCTTGAACCTTATCAGACCACCATGGATTAAGGCTGGTCTTTTTTTTCTTTTTTCTTTTTGTTATTGGATATTTTATTTACATTTCAGATATCATCCCCTTTCCCCATTTCTCTTCCCTAGAAAACCCCTATCCCATGCCCCCTTTTCCTTTTTACTTTTATACAATTTTTTAAAATGTTAATCAAAGGCTTTATAAGTTTGGTAATGCTCAATCAGAAGTGTAACCCAATACCCAATCTAGATATATCAACTATCTTTGACTGGTGGAGAAATGTGAACATCTGTCTCCATGTCCCCCCCAATTTCTCTCTCTTTCTCTCTCTCATCACCTAGCTTCTCTTGTCCTTCTTCCCCTCCTCTCCTTACTCCTTCTCTTCCTCTCCATACTCCTCCCACCTTAGCTCCATCTACATATCACCCTTCCTGTTAAAATAAAACTTTTCTCTCAAAATACAATTAGAGCATAATTATGCCAATTTGTACCAGTGAGGTACAAGATAGTCCTAATACCTAATCCATCATTTTGTTGACTAACCAGAACCTCTGTCATCTCTCCTAACTAAAACACTTAGTTCTGAACCTGGATTTTTTCTTGGCTTTAGAATGAATGTCAGCTGAAAACCATCCACTCAAATCTTTTCTCTCAAAGTAAATAGCCAGGATTGGCTATGAGATTATAAGTTTTTAATCCCGTCAGAAATTCAGAATGACTGAGTTAACTGAAATTATGGGAAGCACAAAGCATAGCTTCTAAAACTTAGCCAATTTATAGAGACTGCTGAACACCTGGACAGTCCCTATACTTCAAAATGTTGGAGCATCTGATATTCAGCCTTCTGGCCCAGGATCATCTGACAGACCTTAGTGATGCAGAATTATTAAGGGCTGATTACTCTGTCTAGGCAGATATAATCAGTCGACTATTCTGCAAGTGTGTCCTTTTCTGGACAGTAATTTGTCTGTAGATGGAGAGAGGCAATTCTTGCCTTGTGGCTGTCTCACCACAACTGGAGTAACTCCAAAGATGCTCAGTGTCTTCTTAGAATCCAAGACAGGAAGCTATCAGGAGCAGACAGGTCTCTAATCAAAATGAACATTAATACAGAAATGTTTGTAAAGTCAATTCTGTGAACTTCTGATGTTTTGAAAACCAACTATCCATGTAAGGCAATCTGGACTGTTTTCTGTTAACTTCTCTCAGCTATTTCTAATTAAAATATAGAAATGTGACCCTTGCAATCGTCTCGCCGGCAAGAATGCACGCGGATCACCAGGATCCTTCTGCAGCAACTGTTTATTACCATGTGCGGAGGAAGAGAGAGACCTAAGATGGCGCTGCTTTATATACACCCTAGGGTGGGGTGGACGTATCTGATTGGCTGCTTGCTCAAAACCCCCGTATGATACCCCAGGTTGGACAGTGATTTGGCGGTCCTTCGCCACTGCACACGCACAATTTTACTTGTTTACTCACGAGTGCCAGTGCCAGCGCCATGTTCCAATGGCGGATGCTGTCACCATTTACCGCGGCTCTCCACATAGAAAACACCCTAACAATAAACTCAAAGCCCTGAATTTGCTATAGTCCCTTAACTCATAGGCTAACCATCTCAAATCAGTTTAAAAAGTTAAAGAAGGACTGGGTCTAAGCCTTGTATTCCTAAATGTGTTATACAGGCACAATGCTTATGAGAATATCAATATTCATCTCACTTTTATATCAATAAGAAGCTCATGCCAATGAAAACCTTAAATTTGAAATCGAAGTAAATTTTGTACAATTTAAGAAATTATAACTTCATCTTGACAATAATTATACATATTTCTACCACTAGGTTTTGGCTATGAAATAAATCCCAGCTAATCCTCCCTGTTCCAACAAAACCACTACTCTTCCCTAGAAAGACAGCCCAATATTAACCACCTTAGTCCCCAAGCCCAGGGAATAGGGGCACTGACTCATCATTAACTGTTGCAGCCCAAGCTGCCCCACATTAGGTGCCAAAATGTTGAGGACCACTCTGTCAGTGTTGGAACCTGCACTGCCAAAAGCCTTGGGGGCTACGTTGTTAGAGTCGTAGTGCCCCAAGCTGCTCAGGTCTATGGGTCGGGGTTCAGCAAGAGAGAGAGTGAGGACAGATGTGAGGAATGGAGAGCAGACAGAATGTGATTAAATTCTGCTTATTCTTCAGTCTCTCTTCTTCTCTCCAAGTCCCTAGTCTTCGGCTACTAGTCCCTAGTTCCTAGTCTCTAGTGCCTCAGAGTTACTTCTTCCAAGTGCTAAGTGCCTAATTCCTAGTTCCAAGTTGTACTGTCTCAAGTAGTCTGTTGTCTGGTTCTCTGTTCTAAGTTGTACCTCCCTTCTGTCTGCCTCTCAACTTTTATATGTCTCACTTCTAACTCATGCCTCCAAGTCACACCCTTAAGTCATGCCCTTAGGCCTTGTCTCTAAATCTAATCTCTAAGTCACGCCCTTAAGTCTCAGCTCTAAATCACACCTTTAAGTCTCACACACCCAAGAGAAGATCCTTGGTATCTAAAGCAAGATGTTATCAGAGTGTGCTCAGCTGTTGTAGGCTATTGTAATCAAATCTCTTGTTAGGGCATATAGCTCAAGATGGCTGCAAGGATGATAGCTGCCTTCTGTCAGCTCCCCACAATTAACTTCTTCAAGCTGATTACGGATGTTGAGATATTAGAAGAGGGATGAGGGGAAGAGTAAATTGATAAGCCTCTGATGCTCGGTCTTTACTGCATCCAGATGGAATTCCAGAACATCAGAGGCTTGAGTAGGTCTGCTCCACTTGCTTGATGAGTAGGCTGGTCTTTAATAATGACAAAAACAATGGAAAGCCCACATACAAGTGGAAACTGAACAACGCTCTACTCAATGATGACTCGGTCAAGGAAGAAATAAAGAAAGAAATTAAAGACTTTTTAGGATTTAATAAAAATGAGGACACATCATACCAAAACTTGTGGGACTCCATGAAAGCAGTACCAAGAGGAAAACTCATAGCTCTAAGTGCCAAATAAATAAATAAATAAATAAATAAATAAATAACTGGAGAGAGCATACACTAACAACTTGACAGCATACCTGAAAGCTTTAGAACAAAAAGAAGTTCAGGACCAGATAGTTTTAGTGAAGAATTCTATCAGACCTTCAAGGAAGACCTAATACAAATTCTCTTCAAATTATTTCACAGAATAGAAATAAAAGGAACACTACCCAATTAGTTCTATGAAGCTACAATTACGTTCATACCTAAACCTCACAAAGACCCAACAAAGAAAGATAACTTCAGACCAATCTCTCTTATGAATATTGATGCAAAAATACTCAATAAAATTCTTGCAAACTGAATCCAAGAACACATCAAAACAATCATTCATCATGATCAAGTAGGCTTTATCCCAGGAATGAAGGGATGATTCAATATTCAGAAATCAATCAATATAATCCACTATATAAACAAACTCAAAGAAAAAACACATGATCATCTCACTAGATGCTGAGAAAGCATTTGGCAAAATTCAACATCCTTTCATGGTAAAAGTCTTGGAAAGATCAGGAATTCAAGGACCATACCTAACTATAGTAAAAACAATATACAGCAAGCCAGTAGCCAACATCAAACTAAATAGAGAGAAACTTGAAGCAATCCCACTAAGATCAGGGACTAGACAAGGCTGCCCACTCTCTACCTACCTACTCAATATAGTACTAGAAGTCCTAGCCAGAATAATTAGACAAAAAAAGTCAAAAGGATAGAAATAGGAAAGGAAGAAGTCAAAATTGCATTATTTGCAGATGATATGATAGTATACTTAAGTGACCCTAAAACTTCCACCAGAGAACTCCTAAACCTGATAAACAACTTCAGCATCATGGCTGGATATAAAATCAACTCAAACAAATCAGTAGCCTTCCTCTACTCAAACGATAAACAGGCTGAGAAATAAATTAGGAAAATGACACCCTTCACAATAATCACAAATTTATATTTAAAGTATCTTGGAGGGAATCTAACCAAGCAAGTGAAAGATATGTATGACAAGAACTTCAAATCTCTGAAGAAAAAAATTGAAGAAGATTTCAGAAGATGGAAAGATCTCCCATGCTTGTGGGTTGGCAGGATTAACTTAGTAAAAATGGTCATCTTGCGAAAAGCAATCTACAGATTCAATGCAATCCCTATCAAAATTCCAAATCAATTCTTCATAGAGATAGAAAGAGCAATTTGCAAATTCATTTGGAATAACAAAAAACCCAAGATAACACGAACTATTCTCAACAATAAAAGAACTTCTGGGGAAAGTCTGAAGACCATTCCACCTGGGTATCTATTCGATGTGCAGTCACCAAAGATACACCCTGATGTGGATGTCAGGAAGTGCATGCTGACAGGAACCTGATATAGCTGTCTCCTTAGAGGTCTGCAGAAGTCAGACATATTTAGAGACAGATGCTTACAGCTAACCATTAATCTGATCAATGTGTTCCCAATAGAGGAGTTAGAGAGAAGACTGAAGGAGCTGAAAGGGTTTGTGGCCCAATGAGGAAAGCAATAATACCAACCAACCAGAGCTCCACAGGGTCTAATTCACTAGCCTGAGAGTGCATAGGGAGGGACCCATGACTCCCTCCATCTGTATTTATAGGGGAGGATGGCCTTGTTGGGTTTAAGTGGGAGAGAAGATCCTTGGTCCCATGAAGGCTGAACACTGAGTGTGGGGGATTTCGAGGGTGGGGAGGTGGGAGTGGGGGGGTAGGTAGGGACACATTCTCATAGATGCAGGAGGAGGGGGGATGGAAGAGGGGGTTCCTGAGTGGTGGAGGGAATGGGGTATGGAGATAAAATCTGAAATGTAGATATAATATCCAATAAAAAAATGAAATCCCACTTACTCATGGGAACTGAATAACAACTTCTCAATAACTTGGTCAGGGAAAAGATAAGGAAATCAAAGACTTTGTAGAATTGAATAAAAATAAATACACCTCATACTGAAAGACCCCTAAAGGGAGACCCTCACTCAAATCCCGATCAGTGAGCACCCAAGGACACACAAGAGACCTTCTTGATGAAATTGCAAAAGGTGGCAAGGGCCCTTGGGTTAAAACGTATCCCATGCAGGGGATAGAGGCTTCGACAAAGACCCCAGGATGTTTGGGATATTTATAGATAAAGGTTGGGGAGAGCGGGAAATTTTGGCATGGTTACACATGATTGGATATTTCAAACATCAGCAATTTGTGTAAGCAATCATTTGAGCTGGCAGGATGACTAGTTTTTTTTTGTTGTTTTTTTTTTTTGTTTTGTTTTTTTTTTTTTTTTTTGACCATGAAACCTCGGACCTCCCAGACAAGGGAGGAGAGAAAAGTAAACACCAGATAGCCCATTACTCACTTGGGCTTGTTTGGACTCATCTGGGCATGTCTTTGCATGCCTTTTCATTTCTTGGTCACCCTGCCCCTGGAGGGACTTAATATTTTTATTATGGCTATATTTACCAAGTTGTTGGTGGTCTTTATTGACATAAATTTTTGTTATTGTTTCAAGCTGTTTTCAACTTTTATTCTCACAATACCAAAACTTGTGGGACCCAATGAGAGCAGTGTTAAAAGGAAAATTCCCATTACTAAGTATCTTTACACAGAAATTGGAGTGATCTCAAAAAAGCAACTTAACAGCATGCCTGAAAGCTCTAGAACAGAAAGCAGCAAACAAAGCCAACAGGAGGAGAAGATAGAAAATAGTCAAACTCAGGACTGAAAACAACCAATTAGAAACAAAGAGAACTATATAATGAATCAATAAAACCAAAAGCTGGTTCCATGAGAAAAATTAACAATATAGATAAACTCTTAGTCAAGCTAACTAAAGGGCAAAGAGGCAGTATCCAAATTAACAAAATAAGAAAAGAAAGGGAGATATAACAAAAGAAACTGAGGAAATTCAAAAAATCATCAGAGCCAACCACAAAAGCCTATATTCTACAAAACTTGAAAATCTAGATGAAATAGATAATTTTCTAGACAGATACCACTTACCAAAATTAAATCAAGATCAGATAAACTATCTAAACCATCTCATAACTCCTAAGGAAATACAAATAGTCATAAGAAATCTTCAAACCAAAAAGGATCCAGGGCCAGATAATTTTAGTGCAGAATTCTACCAGACCTTCAAAGAAGAGCTAATACAAATACTCCTCAAACTATTCCACAAAACCGAAGGAACACTAATTAATTCATTCTATGAAGCCATACTTAGTCTGATACCTAGATCACACAAAGACCAAACACAGAAAGAGGACTTCAGACCAAATTTGCTTATGAATATCACTGCAAACATGCTCAATAAAATTCTCACAAACTGAATTCAAAGCACATCAAAACCATCATTCACCATGATCAAGTAGGTTTCATCTCAGTGCTGCAGGGATGGTCCAATATACAAAAATCCACTGTATAAACAAACTGAAGGAAAAAAATCACATGATCATCTCATTTAATGGTAAAAAGCCTTCAACAAAATACAACACCCTTTCATGTTCAAAGTCCTAGAGACATCAGGAATTCATGGCACATAATCAAACATAATAAAAACAATATATAGCAAGCCAACAACCAACATCAAATTAAATGGAGAGAAAATAGAAGCAATTACACTAAAATCTGGGACAAGATTGCCCACTCTTTCCCTATCTATTTAATATAGTACTCAAAGTTCTAGCTAGAGCAAGTAGACAATAAAAGATCAAAGGGATACAAATTGGAAAAGAAGAACTCAAAGTATCACTACTGCAGATGATATGATAGTATATATAAGCAACCCTCAACATTCCACCAGAGAACCACTACAGCTGATACAAAACTTCAGCAAAGAGGCAGGATATAAAATTAACCAAAACAAATCAGTAGCCTTCTTTTATATAAATGATAAACAGGCTGAGAAAGAAATATGGAAACAACACCATTCACAAGAGCCACAAATAATACAAAATATCTTGGTGTAACTCTTACCAAGCATGTGAAATATCTGTACAAAAACTTCAAATTCCTCAAACTCATTGGCACAGGGGAAACTTTCCTGAACAGAATACCAATGGCTCAGGCTCTAGAATCAACAATTGATAAATGGGACCTCATGAAACTGAAAAGCTTCTGTAAGGCAAAAGGCACTGTCAATAGGATAGATCAGCAACTTAGAGATTGGAAAAAATCTTCACTAACCCTACATCTGACAGAGAGCTAATATGCAAAATATATAAAGAACAACAAGAAGTTATCCTCCAAAAATGCAAATAACATAATTTAAAATGGAGTACAGAACTAAAGAGAATTCACAGCAGAAGAATATGTAATGGCTGAGAGGGACTTAAAGAAATGTTCAAAGTCCCTAGTCATCAGAAAGATGGAAATCAAAATGACCCTGAGATTCCACCTCACACCAATCAAAGTGACTAAGATCAAAAACTTAAGTAATAGCATATGCTGACAAGGGTATGGAGAAAGAGAAACACTCCTCCATTGCTGGTGGGACTGCAAACTGCTACATCCACCCTGGAAATTATTCTAGTGGTTCCTCAGAAACCTGGAAATAGTTCTACCTGAAGATCCATCTATACTGATCCTGGGCATATACCCATAAGATACTCTGCACTATCACAAGTACCCATACTCTACTATGTTCATTACTGCTTTATTTGTAAGAGCCAGAAACTGGACGCAACTCAGAGGTCTCTCAACCGAAGAATGGATCCAGAAATTGTGATACCTCTACACAATGAAATACTATTCAGCTATTAAAATGAGAACATCATGATATTTTTAGGCAAATTAGATGCAACTAGAAAATATCTTGAGTGAGGTAACCTAGACCCAAAAGACATGCATGGTATGTACTCACTGATAAGTGGATATTAACCAAACAGTACAGAATACCTATGATAAACCCCATCGACCCTCAAAAGTTAAACAAGAAGGAAGGCCCAAGTGAAGAAGCTTCAATCCCATTTAAAAGGGGGAAGGAAATAATCACAGGAGCAGAACAAGAGAGAGACCTGGTGAGAGAGGGAAAGAAGGGAAAAGTGGAACATGATCAGATATGATGGGGGAGGGGACATGAGAGAAATCCAGATGGCCAAGAGAATGAGTGGAAACAAGCAGCTTCAGAGATTAAAAGTTGGGGGAAGACCCTCAAGAAAGTACCAGAAGCCCTGAGATGAGACACTCTCAGGACTCATTGGGGGTGACCTCAGCCTGTTGGGAGCCAACTTCTAGCAGAAAGCGGCTATCAGCTTTGCAGCTATCTCGAGCCATATACCCTGACAAGAGGCTTGTTTTTCAACAGCCTACAACAGCTGAGCACACTCTGATAAATATCTTATTTATCTCACATAGCTTGTTTTGCTGTTTAGTGCCCACAGCTGCAAGGTGCATGTGGTATCCATGCCTGTAAGGTGTACGGTGCACGTGCTAACCTTGCCATATATGCCTGTAAGGTGCATGTGATATCCACACCTGCAAGGCACATGGTATCCACGAACCTACAAGACACATGGCAAAATCCTATAAATACCCCGGTCTTCCCTTCAATGAGAGAGACAATAAAGGAGACTTGAGACTTGATCAGAACCTCTGTCTTGTCTCCATTCTTCGCATCTCTTCCCCTTTATCCCCACTCTCTCTCTTGCTAGACCTTGACCCACAGACTGGAGCAGCAGAGTGGTCCGGTACATCAGTCAAAATGCCCAATATTAGGGAAAAGGAACTCAAAGAGTCCATCTCCAGTAGATAGACAGGGCCTCAAGTGGACGGATAGGGTTACTAACCCACAGTCAAAATTCCTGACCCAGAATCATTCCTGTCTAAAAGAACTACAGGGACAAAACTGGAGAAGAGACTGAAGGATAAGCAATCTAGTGACCAGCTCAACATAGGATCTGCCATGGAGAGGCACTAAGGTCTGACACTACTCTGCTATGATGAGCTCACCTATGGGAGCCTGGCATGGCTGTTCTCTGAGAGGTCCTGCCAGCACCTGACTGAGACAGAAGCAGATACTTACACTCAACCTTTGAGCTGAAGTCGGGGACCCCTATAGTTGAATTAGGGGAAGAACTGAAGAAGCTGAAAAGGAGAGCAACCCCATAGGAAGACCAGCAATCTCAACTAACCTAGACCCCTAAGCAGCTCTCAGAGACTGAGCCACCAACCAGGAGCAAACATGGGCTGGTCCAAGGCCCCTGGCACATATGTAACTGAGGTCTCCATGGTCTGGCCTCAGTGGGAGAAGATGAGCTTAATCCCTGAGAGACTTGAGGCCCCAGGAAGGGGGAGGCCTGGTGAATTGGGGAGCATCTTCTCAGAGGCAAGGTGTGGAGGAATGGAATGAGGAATGGGTGAACTGAAGTGGGTGCAATGACTGAAATATAAGTAAATAAAATAATTTTTAAAAAAGAAAAATATCCCTAAGAAAATTATGTTAAGGCAAATCCTATGGTTGAGGCAAAAGATTTCTGCAAATACCATATCTAGGAGAGTTTCACTCCAGGAAAGGAAAGAAGGATGTTCAGTTTAACATGACTCTGTTGATTCAACCGTTTATACTCTAACACGATTCTGGTGATAATTAACCCAACTCCATCTGCAAAAAACATCTTAAGATTTGACTACATCAAAAATCATTTACAGAATATGTGACATTTTTTATGCAGGTGGGTTCTATAGATTGACTGACAAAAATATAAGGATCTGGGGAAGGATATTGTATAGTCTCCATCATAAAGATAGTATCAAAATCACCAGGCTATTAACCACATCTGCTGCCAGTCTTCTGGGAAGATAACAAATTATACTTCTCTCCTTTAAAGAGAAAACCTCATATGTTTAATAGTAGTGATTTCAATAGTGCCGAACTGTGAGCCCAAGAACTTCTGTGTTTCTTACAACTAACTGGTATGCTAGAGAGATGATTCACTGCAACAGCTAGAGCTCATTGCAGTGCAAAAGTAATTCAGCATACACTGAGCAGGAAAACTGCTTTGTTAATTTTTGATTCCCTGTGAACAAATATTTTACAAATAATTAGATGAGAACAATTTACATGTGTTTATGTGTTGAGGGTTTAGTCAATGTTTCTTTGGCTTAATGTCACCTGAGCAGAATATAATGGAAGCCAGAGAACATAGTAAAAGATGGGAGATCATACTATAGAAGACAGGAAGCTCACTGTGACAGGAAGAGACAAGGCAACCCTCTCACTGGCTTACATTTGTAGTATATTCTAGCAGCTTCTTGTTCTGTGTTTGACTATTTCCTTCATCAAAGATTTCTATTTTAATAGCCCTGTAATTCACCTCATTCTCCATAAAATTAGGTTCCATCTTGAAAACATTAAGAGCTGGAAGTATCAAAGATGAGAAGGAGGAAGAAGAGGAAGGAGGAAAAAAATTAACTATTCATGACAAACCAGAAATAAACCTAGTCTCATTTCACTGTATAATTGTCAGAAGCCAGAACCCTCGCCCCTCACCCTCACCCACTATCTCTCCCCACCTACAACCTCTCCCCACCTGCACAACCTCCCCTGCAGCTTGGCAACCACAAGATACTGCCTGGCAGCTGCAGGTAGATTCAAAGCAGTGTACCGTGTCTTTTGAGAAAAGGAGTTAGATCACCAATTGTTTCAGGGCACAGGTCAAGAAGATCCTGTACTTTCCCACTATACTTTCCCACCACCTGGCCTCTCTTACCCCCTTCCCTTGTAAAGCATATTATAAAAAGTTGCGTCGTGCCCAAATACACAGCTCTTGACAAGCAACTGCTTCCTTGAGT
This sequence comes from Rhabdomys pumilio, assembly GCA_030674055.1. Taxonomy (NCBI): domain Eukaryota; kingdom Metazoa; phylum Chordata; class Mammalia; order Rodentia; family Muridae; genus Rhabdomys; species Rhabdomys pumilio. The sequence goes on along the minus strand of JANHMN010000090.1, from coordinate 15,006 downwards.
CCTTTCCCTCTCTCACCTGTTCTTCTTTTTCAGGTTGGCGTCATCCTTGCCCCCCCCCCAAATTACAGGACCTGCACATTGGGTCAGGTGGTACCCAGACGTGAGGCTTGAGGCACGATCTCCTCCGGATGAACTTTCATTGAAGCGTGCGCACAACATCAAGATTGAGTGAGACCTGTCGTCCTCGGGTGAGTTTCATTTTCATTCCGTCCCATAAGAATGGGTCATTCTTTGTCGAAGGAGGTTGCCTTCATAAAGGACCTCAAACATGCACTCAGAGAGAGAGAGGAATAAGGGTTAAAAAGAAGGATCTCATAAGTTTTTTTTCTTTATTGATGAAAAGTGTCCTTGGTTTATGATTGATGGTACTACCATCCATCCCAAGAAGTGGCAGAAAGTAGAACATGAATAAAATGAGAAAATTAAAGTTGAAGGCTATGCTACTGTTACTGCAACAATTTTCTTTTGGGGGTATTATTAGAGATATTATTGAGGATGCTGATAAAGATTCAGGGAAGTGACAGCTTTTGTCTGTTGCTGAATATTGCTTGTCACAGTCTCAGTCTAATTCTACCTGCCAGTTTCCACTCCTGGCCTCCGTCTCAGGCCTCCGTTCCTTTTACTCTCATAAATATCCCTCCTGATCAGGCCTCCTCTGCTTCTGATTCACCCCACCTCTATCCAGATTTGCCTTCTCTTGACTCCCTTCCCCTGAATTCTCAGCCTCCTCCTTATGCTCCTGCAGCTGCCTCCTTTTTCCATTCATCTTTGTAACCCTGTTCTACAAAAGCCATGCTCGCCCTCTGCTGGAGAACGCTCGACAGGTTGCTCTGCAGCACCTACTTCCCTTTGTCCTCCCTGCCTTATTGCTCAGCATCACACTCCTCTGCTGCCCTCTCAATTGGCTTCCCGACCCAGAGTCTTTGGATTCTGGTAGTGCTGCCAGCCTTGAGAATGAAACTACCCAATATTATAGCACTGGCTTGCCTCCTCTTACAGTGCCTTCTATTCCCCCTCCCACACTTGCCTTTCCAACTTTCCCTGCTACTTTGCCTAATCCTCTTTCTGATATGCGGGATCGCCTCTCTTCTCAGGTTTGTGAGTTGACGGGGATATTCTCCGTCTCCAAAAACAAGTTTCACGTCTCTCGGTTCTTTGTTCTTCTTCCACTGCCCCTTTTCAAGATTCCCTTCGCCTAGCCTTTCCTGTCACTCGATCGCAGGTTGCTCCCTCACCAACACCTGTGACTTCCGACCCCAAGCTTCAGCCTCTAGTCCCAGCAAACTCCACCGCCACCTCCAGTTGCCTGGTCCAGCAGTCAGCGCTCTCCTTCCTCCGCTGCTGCTCCATCTCCTTCCCACTTTGCTCCTGATTCTTCTTCTCATCCTTCTTGTAAGCCCTCCCAAAAACCCTGCCCCCAGCCCGAGATTGAGGCCGGTTCCTCTGAAGATGAATCTAGTACAGAAATTGAAAATAAAAGTGATGATGAAGACTCTACAGGGGACCCCACAATCTTTAAAAAAAAACTCCATTTTAGACATCTTGAAAAGTTAAATTCGGCCATTAGAAACTATGGCCCTAATGCCCCTTTTACTCTTTTCCTCCTTGAAATTCTTGGTGGAGGTAGATACTTAACTCCCAATGAATGACTCACTTTCGCTCAATCCATCCTGACTCTGGGACAATTCCTTTCTTGGCAAGCCGATTGGGCCGACCTTGCAGGTCACAAGCACAAGCCAATCTCTCAAGCACACGCTCGCCCTCCAATAAATGGATGCTTGATAAACTCCTGGGTCTCGGGAAATATGCCTCCAACCTAAGACAACAAAAATTTTCTCTGGGTCTCTTAGCTCAGTCCTCTTCAGCAGCTATGAGTGCCTGGAGAGCCATTCCCATGAAAGGCTCTGTTCTTTCCCCATTGATTAAAATCACTCAGGGCAGTCAAGAAGAATTTTCAGAGTTTGTTGCTCGCCTCCTAGAAGTGGCTGAGAGATCTCTGGGACCTGGCCAAGGAGAAAATAAACTTCTCCAACAGCTTGCTTATGAGAATGCTAACTCTGCCTGTAGGGCTGCCCTTTGAGGAAAATATAAAAATAAAGATTTAGATGAGATGATTCATATCTGCAAAGATGTAGATCCCTTTGCCCAGAAGGTCTTGCAAGACATCAATCTGGCTGTGGTAGCAGCCACTAATGGTGGAGCAGGTGGATCCGCCTGTTTCAGATGTGGTCAATTGGGACACTTCTCTAAACAGTGCCCTCAGGGTAGACCTGTGGCTCAGCCCCCGCCTAACAGAGGGGAGAGTGTCCACTTCCAATGACCCCTTGCCCTTGCTGTAAGCGAGGCAGACACTGGGCTAACACCTGCTGCTCCAAAACTGATGTTCTGGGCAACTCCCTCCCTCCCCTTCTGGGAAATGGGGTGCGGGGCCAGCCCCGGGCTCCTCAGCCAGTCTCCTTCCTGCCAGCCTCAGGGAACAGTCAGGCAGGGCCACACCAAACCCTACATCAACAGCTCCCAAAACAGCCTCAGCCCTCCATAGGGCTACCTCAGGGAGCGCAGGACTGGACCTCTGTGCCTCCTCCAATACAATATTAGATGCAGATGGAGGAGTCCAGATAATTCCTACTGGTGTCTTTGGGCCCCCTCCATCCCAGACTTATTATCTTATCTTGGGCAGAGAGCATCTGCCACACTTCAAGGCATTACCATCTTTCCTTCAATCATTGATAATGACTACTCTGGAGAAATTAAAGTTTTGGCCACTAGCTCCAGAGGGCCTCTCCACATCCGCCAGGGACAACGCCTTGCACAGGCCTTCCCCCTCCCATTGGATACCTCACTACCCTCCTTGGGCTCATCACGGGGAGCTTCCACCCCAGGGTCCTCAGATGTTTATTGGGTCCAGAGACTTTCACAAGAACGCCCACAACTCAAACTTAAACTCAATGGCAAAGCTTTTGAGGGCATTCTTGATTCAGGAGCAGACTCCACAGTTATTTCACAGGCCTCTTGGCCCTCCTCTTGGCCCTGTCAGCCTTCTTTAACCCACCTTCAAGGCATTGGCCAGTCCACCAACACCCTTCAAAGCTCCCAATTACTAACTTGGGAGGATCCTGAGGGTAATACTGGACATGTAAGACCATTCATTGTACCTGGCCTTCCTATAAACTTATGGGGTCGAGATGTATTGATTCAAATGGGAGTCCTTATGTTTAGCCCCTCTGCGGCTGTCACCCACCAGATGCTGGACCAGGGGTATATCCCTGGACAAGGCTTGGACAAACACAACCAAGGGATCCCCACCCCAATTGCTGTTACACCAAAGACCTCACACTCAGGATTAGGTTATGATTCAAATTTTTCCTAAGGATCATTGCTCCCCCTGCACACCAGGCAGATAAAATCACCTGGAAGTCAGATTCCCCTGTCTGGATCAACCAATGGTCTCTCCCCCATCATAACTCCATGCAGTTAGTGCAGGAACAATTAGATGCTGGTCACATTGAACCCTCCACCTCCCCTTGGAATACTCCCACTTTTGTGATACAAAAGAAAGGAGGCAGATGGAGACTGCTCCAATTTTCTCAGAGAAATTAATAAGACTATGGTTCCAATGGGAGCCCTCCAGCCTGGCCTCCCCTCTCCCATGGCAATACCTAAGGGTTACAACAAGATGGTTATTGATTTGAAAGATTGCTTTTTCTGTATCCCCCTACACCCAGAGGATAGTAAGTGCTTTGCCTTTAGCCTTCCCATCATTAACTGCATTGGGCCATCTCCACGATTTCAGTGGAGGGTCCTACCTCAAAACATGGCTAATAGTCCCACCCTTTGTCAAAGGTTTGTGGCCCAGGCCATTGATCCCTTTCATCTTAGATACTCTGAATTGTACATCATCCATTTCATGAATGACATCCTTTTGGCAAGTCCTGATGAGACCACCCTGTTTAGAATTGGCCAAGAGTTGGTAACTGCCCTCCAAGACCTTGGACTGCAAATTGCTCCTGAAAAGGTCCAGCTACAGCCCCCATACTTATTCTTGGATTTTGAACTTCACCTCTCTAAGATCCTTTCTCAAAAAATTGAACACAGAAAAGATTCCTTACAAACGCTTAATGATTTTCAATGCCTCTTGGGGGGATATAAATTGGTTACGCTCCTATCTAAAATTAACAACTGGAGAGCTTAAGCCTCTATTTGATATTCTTCGTGGAGACTCTGACCCCTCCTCTTCCCGTGTTTTAACCCCTGAGGCCACCTCTGCCCTTAAGCTTGTGGAGAAAGCCATCCAACAACAGACTATTACTTATTATTCTCCCATCTCCCCCTTATGGTTATTGGTTCTTCCCACCGTGTTTGCCCCCATGGGATTGTTGTGGCAGACTAAACCTTTGTATTGGCTTCATTTGCCTGTCACCCCTTCTAAAATACTATCTGTCTATCCCTCTCTAGTGGCACAAATAATAAGAATGGGAAGAGAAACCTCCCTGAAACTTTTTGGTAAAGACCCTGACCTTGTTAGTGTTCCCTATGATGCTGCCCAAGTCCGATGGCTACTCCAGACATCAGATGAATGGGCCATTAATTGTATTTCATTTCAGGGAAAGATAGACAACCACTATCCCTGACAAACTCATACAATTCCTTGAACATCAGGCAGTGGTTTTCCCTAAACTGACTAAGAATCCCCCCATTCCTCAAGTGCCACTAGTCTTTACAGATGGATCTTCCTCTGGGGTTGCAGCCTTTAATATAAAAGGACAGGTTTCTAGGTTTCAGACCAACTATTCCTCAGCACAGTTGGTAGAATTGGTTGCTGTTATTCAAGTCTTTAAGACTCTCCCAGATTGTGCTTTTAATTTGTTCACTGACAGTGCATATGTGGCTCAATCAGTCCCTTTGTTGGAGACTGTTTCCTTTATATGACCATCTACCAATGCCTCCCCCCTTTTTTCTGAGCTCCAGGAAATTATTTTAACTAGGTCCCATCCGTTTTTTGTGGGTCACATACTTGCCCACTCTGGTCTTCCTGGACCCCTGAGCGAGGGAAATGATATTGTTGATAGAGACATCTGGGAGCCTCCATCCAGCCTGGTGACCTTGGCTCTACTCTCTGATCCTATACAACAAGCACAAAAGGTCCACCAATTACATCATCTGAATGCCTAGACCCTCAGACAGATGTTTTCCATCACCAGAGAACAGGCACGCCAAATTGTACGTCAGTGTCAAGGATGTCTCACCTTTTTACCCGAGTTACATTTGGGGGTGAACCCTCATGGCCTCACCCCAGGAGAAATATGGCAAATGGATGTTACTCATTTTGCCCCTTTTGGTAAACTTAAATATATACATGTTTCTATTGATACCTTTAGTGGCTTTCTCTGCGCTTCACTTCAACCTGGTGAAGCTACCAAAAATGTTATTAGTCATATGATTTTTTTGTCTTGCCTTTATGCCATACCTAAGATGCTTAAATCTGACAATGGCCCTGGATATACCAGCACCTCCTTTAAACAGTTTTGTGCCCAACTTAACATTAAACATGTCACTGGCATCCCATATAATCCTCAAGGACAAGGTATTGTAGAAAGGGCACATCAGACCTTAAAGAATATGCTCTTAAAATTACAACATTCAGGGGGTATCCTGTACCCTCAAAAAGGAAATCTTAAGACATTGTTAAATCATGCATTATTTGTTCTTAATTTTTTTACCCTTGATGAAAGAGGAAAATCTGCAGCAGACAGATTTTGGCACCCTACTACAGCAGACTCCTATGCCAAGGCCATGTGGAAAGATCCGTTGACATACAAATGAAATGGTCCTGACCCAGTCCTTATCTGGGGGAAAGGACACACATGCATATATAATTCCAAAGAACAAAATGCCAGATGGCTGCCAGAAAGATTGGTAAAATTGGCTAATCCCACCCCAGGGATACCCCCTGAGAATGGTTCTTAACTGTGCTTCCTTTCTAAAAATGCATCCAGTTGCCTTGCTTCTCCTGCTCACGCTCCAGATTTACCCGATTGTGAGTATCAAGCCTCAACATTCCCCATATCAGGTTTATAATTTTACTTGGGTCATAATAAACCAGGCAGGAGACATTGTTAATTCCAGCTCTTCACTTGGAACCCAGCCTTCATGGCCCTCTTTAGAGGTGGACCTTTGTGCCCTCGCCCTGGGGGCCAGCGCCGATTGGGGAACCCCCTCTCACTACTGGCCCCAGAATAGACCGGTTGATACTCCTAACCCCAACTATGATGGCCACCTTATTGGCTGTAACTCTTATGATAGGAGAGTCACCTTGGCCAATGATGCATCTGGCCTTTATGTATGCCCTGGCCCCACTCATAGAGATCATTCTCATGGCTAAAAGTGGGGCCATTTTTCTGATTTTTTTCTGCGAATCCTGGGGCTGTGACACCACGGGAGATGCATATTGGAGACCCCATTCCTCCTGGGATTATATTACCCTACGGAGAAAATTCTTTCCCAAATATTTACAAAAGAAGTCAGGTGTATCCATGGCCGACCCTATGAAATCCCAGTGTCAAAATAATTGGTGTTCTCCCCTCCTCATTTCCTTTACTGAGAGGGGGAAGAATAAAGATTGGATGGCCAAAGGATTTACATGGGGCTTGCGTCTGAGAGAGTGCACTGCTTGGTCATTTGGCTGCTCAGACCCAGGGCTCACCTTTACAATAAAACTTCTTAAGACCATTACCAATAAAAATATTGCCGCTGTGGGCCCCAATCCTGTTCTACAACACCCCTCAAGGCCTCTTAACCCCCCAAACCTACGGCCACCACCCCTGGCGTTTTGCCTTCACCCTTTCCCTTGGCACTCTTGGCCACCATGTTTCAGCCTACTGTTCCCAAGGGCCCTCTTAGCTCTGCTGATCTTATTGTTTCCTTGGTAAATGCTTCTCTTGAGGCCATCCACAATACCAGCGATCCTAACTATCAAGAATGTTGGATTTGCTTTTCACCCACTCCTCCCTTCTATGAGGGGATAGCTATCCTTGCCATTCCCACCTTTACCAATAATGGTAATAGACTCCTTGGGATTTAGTCACCTGAAGGAGGTCTTACCCTTAGCTCCATTTCAGGAATAGGCCTCTGTCTTTTGGGATCCTCCATGCTCCCTCCTAAGGATTTGATTCCAGTATGCAACCAGACATTGATCCTCAGTGATGTATTTTTATATACCCTGGCACCTGATGGTACATATTTTGCCTGTGCTTCTGGCTTGACTCCTTTTATATATAGTCCCAGCTTTTTATATTCTAAAGATTATTGTGTAATTGTTACCATTCTTCCACATTTTTTATACATGATCCAGAGTCCTTCCTTAATATTATAGATCAAGGACCCTCTCTGAGAACCAAGAGAGAACCTCTGACTGCCCTCACCTTGTCTGTTATATTAGGGATTAGAGCCATTGGTGCAGGCACGGACATAGCTTCCTTGGTAACTTCCAATAATCACTATGCTCATCTCCAATCCCTCATTGATAAAGATTTAAATGATTTGAGGGAAGGAGTACAAGACCTCAAGGACTCTGTGGCTTCTCTTTCTGAGGTGGTGTTACAAAACAGGAGAGGACTTGACCTTGTCTTCCTTAAGGAAGGTGGTCTCTGCGTGGCACTCAAAGAAGAATGTTGCTTTTACTATGATAAGACAGGCCTTGTTCAAAATAGCCTGGACAGGGTCAAAAAGAGTTTAGAGGAAAGGAAAAGAGACAGAGAACAAGAATCATGGTATCAAAATTGGTTCTCGACCTCTTCTTGGCTTACCACCCTGTTGCCTAGTTTATTAGGACCCTTTGTTGGTATTCTTTTGCTTCTCTCGTTTGGCCCTTGGGCTTTTAATCGTCTTACAAGTTTTGTTAAGAACCAGGTTGATTCTGCCATCAAGAAGCCAGTTGGAGTTCATTACCTTCAACTGAAGACTGAAGAAGATCCTGAAGTGATCCTGCCAGAGACTGATGCAGCTGCCAATACCCCTGCCTCTTCCTATGACCGACCCCTAGACTTCCAAGACCTAAAGAAGGGTTCCTGGTATGCCTGGCTCTGCCCTCGTTTCTCTCACTAGGGAGCCTGGCCTCTCAAGGTCCCTGACAAAATTCGGCCCTTTATCAAAAAACTTTATAGGCAGTTGCTTTTAATTTGGTCTTTGATTGTGGAGGAGCCTCCTTTTGGAGAACATGTTGCCCCACAGAGAGTGGTCTGGTAAGTCAGTGATGGAGCGGAGTTGGATAAGCCTTGGCTCGCCTAAGACAGGGCGACTCCAACATGAGGGGGCTGACCCAATGACGGGTAAGAGATCAAGCACCACCCTCCACCAGGCTCAGACACCCTGTGAGACCTTGCACCCTCAGGGGCAAGAAGAGGTTAATTGCTGCCAATAGCCACGGGCCACCAACCAATGGCCTCCTGTGGTATCTATTAACAGCCCCGATCAAGACTTGTCTCATGCAGCTCAACCACACCACCATGAGGTTGCGACCCTACTTAGAGCCCTTCACCATTCAACAAAAAATTCTAGTTTTTCCAGTTGTGATAAACCAAAGAGTGCCCTCTCCATCTAAACAGAGAAGGGGGAGATGTCAGAAGCCAGGACCCTCGCCCCTCACCCTCACCCTCACCCACTATCTCTCCCCACCTACAACCTCTCCCCACCTGCACAACCTCCCCTGCAGCTTGGCAACCACAAGATACTGCCTGGCAGCTGCAAGTAGATTTAAAGCAGTGTACTGTGTCTTTTGAGAAAAGGAGTTAGATCACCAATTGTTTCAGGGCACAGGCCGAGAAGATTCTGTACTTTCCCACTACACTTTCCCACCACCTGGCCTCTCTTACCCCCTCCCCTTGTAAAGCATATTATAAAAAGGTGCCTTGCGCCCAAATACACGGCTCTTGACAAGCAACTGCTTCCTTGAGTCCTTTCCCTCTCTCTCCCGTTCTTTTTTTTCAGGTTGGGGTCCTCCTTGTCCCCCCACGAATTACAGGACCCGCAGGTCAGGTCATTTAATATATCTTGCCATTCAGTCAAGTTTAGATTTTGAAGACTGTGCACACAACTTGCTGAAAATGGAGTTTGCTGAGAGCCAAACAAAATAACTCTGCAACATGATACTTGATGCTCTGCCCAATAAAGGACCTATGAAAAATTGTTTGGCTTTTTAGCTGGGCAGATCTATATGCTGAAAGAAGAATACATAAAATCATTTAAAAGTATATTCAATGAACGGTATGACACCATCCATTGCTTAGAGACAAACAAATTGAGAAATGTTGTTAAGTTGTTCATTCACCTTTTCTAAGCAGATTCACTTCCATGGAGTGTTCTCAAATGTTATATAAAACTGAGTGAAGAGACCACGACATTGTCTAATAGGATTTTTGTCAAGATCTTCTTCCATGAACTGTATAAATACATGGGTCTTTCTAAACTGAATTCCAGTTTAAAGGATGAAACTCTTTAGCCATTCTTTGAAGGACTGCTACCCCAGACAACCCACACAATACCTGGTTTTCCATCAACTTCTTCACTTCCATAGGTCTGGGAGGTTTGATGGATGAACTTCGAGAACATCTGAAAAAATATGGCTAATGTGGGGCTGAGAAGGGATGGCTTGGTTTCTGGTGTGGCACAGGCCTTAGACCCCGACCCCAATGGGACAATGGCAGGTGTTTGGCCATGCCCCCAGACCCCAGGCTTCTGACATGCCATTGATATGCACAATTCAGGCATGTAGGGCAATGCCCCTACCAGCCCCTCCACAGGTAGAGGATGGCTACAGGCCTCAGACCCTCTAGAGATTTCCATATTAATGAGATACCTAAAAGCCAGAGGGCATAGCCAATTATGTATTCCTTTCCTAGACCCTCCTCCCTCCTCCCTTCCTATTTAAGTCTTGTCCTTCCTGACCTGGGGGGGGGTGTGTACAGCAAGATCCATCTACCATCTGCCATGAAAATAAAGCCTGTAAAAAAAAACATGGACTCCCTCATGTCATTGAGGCCTACTGTGGAGAACCATGGAGGGGCCCTCCAAGTATCGAGCCATCACCTAATCTCCCATGGAGAGCTTCTCTGCGTTCTGCTGCAGAGGCCCGCCTCTTCAAGCAAGCTAGCTGACCTTGCCAAGCAAGCTGCCAAGGCAAGTGAGTACTTCCCATGGGGCACAGTTGGGGCACCCCTTCCTTCTCTCCCTCATTTCTCTCAGTGTGTGGTCCGGTTCCACCCACATGCCCATAGTCTCTGTTTGTCCGCAGTCTCCCAATGGTGTCTGGGAGCCCCCAGTGGAGACCACTGGCCTCTGGGCCCGACTCTAGAGCCCCTGCCCCCCCAACCCAGAACTTCAGACTGAGTGAGAACTCCCCACATCTGGCGAGGCCCCGTAGTGCCAGCCCAGTGCTGCATGGAGTGAACCCAGTCAAAATTCCTGCTCTCCGGTCTCCTCAGAGCCATGGGAATCACAACCACCCAACAAGATCCAGAACCCACGTCCGAGTGTGAGCTAATTATTCCCCACAGCCTAAGGTCATTGTAACCCAGAAACCAGAAGCTGAGCAAAAGAAACCGGCCCTGACATCTTTATCCTCAGCATCTGATTCCTCTGACTCAGATTCTGACAGCAGTGAGAGCAGCTCAGATTTCTCCAATGAAGCTAGTGACTCCTGCTCCTCAAGCAGTCAGAGCTCTTCCTCAGCTAAAGGTACAAAAACAAAAAGACAAGGGAAGGCCAGAGGTGAAGAAGTGGATAAGTTAGCCAGGGGCCACCAGGCACCTGACAGGAGACAAGAAGGAGGCAGGGAGGACCAAAGGCACCAGGAAGGGAGAACTGAGAGAGCAAGATCTCAGATACATATCTCAGGACTCACAAGATTCAGACTGGTGAGATCCCCTAGCAAAGCACATGGAGGACAGAAGCCATGAGAATAGTTACAGCAGAGGTGGCACTAGCCTAGAATGAGGCTAGCACAAAGAGCCAGAAGACAAGCATGAAGAAGCAGCAAGAGAGAAGAGATTTTTTTTTCTAGAATTGAGAAGTAAAGAACCCAAAAGCAGGACAGTGATAATGTTAAAAGAAAAGATTACTCCAAGTCAAGGGAGAGGAGCAGAAGCAATCTGGTCATAAAGGAGAAGATGACAGGTTCAGAATGGTGCGGTGAGACCATGGGGAAAATTGAGAAGATACACTGAAAATTCTAGAGAATCAAAGAGAAGTCAGGATCAGAGGAGAGAAAAGTCTCCAACAAAGCAAACATTATTCTAATGACAACTGAACATGCCTTACGTTCAATCCAATGTCTATTTGACATTGATGGATTTTATAGAGAACTCTTGAATAAAGTACCTGATATAAATTTTAAAGACGTTTTCTTAGAATCCAAGACAGGAAGCTGTCAGGAGCAGACAGGTCTCTAATCAAAATGAACATTAGTACAGAAATGTTTGTAACGTCAATTCTGTGGACTTCTGACGTTTTTGAAAACCAATTATCCATGTAAGGTAATCTGGACTGTTGTCTGTTAACTACTCTCAGCTATTTCTAAATAAAATATAGAAAACGTCCTAAAAATAAACTCAAAGCCATGAATTTGCTATAGTCCCTTAACTCACAGGCTAACTATCTCAAATCAGTTTTAAAAAGTTGAAGAAGGACTGGATCTAAGCCTTGTATTCCTAAATGTGTTATACAGGCACAATGCCCATGAGAGTATCAATATTCATCTCACTTATATCAATAGGAAGCTCATACCAATGAAAACCTTAAATTTGAAATCTAAGTAAATTTTGTACCATTTAAGAAATTATAGCTTCCTCTTGATAATAATTATACAGTTTTCTACCAATAGGTTATGGCTATGCAATAAATCCTATCTAACCTCCCTGTTCCAACAAAACCACTACTTTCCCCTAGAAAGACAGTCCAATATTAACCACCTTAGTCCCCAAGCCCAGGGAATAGGGATATTGACTCTTCATTAACTTCTTCAAGCTGATTACGGGCATTGAGATATTAGAAGAGGGGTGGGGGGAGGGTAAATTGATAGGCCTCTGACACTGTGTCTTCACTGCATCCAGATGGAATTCCAGGACATCAGAGGTTTGAGCAGGTCTGCTCAGCTTGCTTGATGTGTAGATACACCAAGGCTGTGTATTCTGCAATATACAATTCTCAAAACGAGTTTTAGTATCAAGATAATTTTTTAGAGGGCTGACATTTTATTAAAGATGTTGGTTCTAACAACTTTTCTTCTCCCCCTTTTTTATTGGATATGATATTTAGTTTTCAAAATGTACCCCCTTACCCCATTCCCCCCATCATCCAGGAGCCCCTTATCCCATTGCCCCTCCTTGTGCTTCTATGAGGGTGTGACTTTCCTGTTTCTATGGAGCTGTTTCCATTAACCTAAACTGCCTCCTAAATTTCTTTTCTCTTCTTTTCTTTTTATTGACATGTTTTATAATTGATATATCTCAAGGTCCTTTGTGTAAAATCATAAAGAAAAGGGATTCAACAAAGGGGTAAGTCTTATGTTTTGTGAATAAAAGGAACAAATGTTGATTGAAAAAAAGACAGAATCTTAAAGAAGTTTTACTATTCATTTTCCTGATTGCTAATGACATTGAGGAATTTTCAGTGTGCTGGCATGCATTCATATATCTTCATTGGATATTTATAGTCCTTTTGTAAAATCCTGACCCTCAGTCAGTGGTACATATTTCAAGATGCCCCCAAGTGAGACACCAAGATGCAGATCAATGCAAAAGCAAGAGATTTATTTTCAGGCACATTGGGATCAAGCTTCAATTAGTCCCTCAATACAAATGACTAGAAGGCCACCCTAAATGGATATTACAAGCAGTTTTTATACATTTTAAGGGGCACAGGTTAAATCAACAAGGTTACAGTTCAAATTTATTGGCTAAGCATATTGACCTTTAAATCTATTGGCTAGCAAGCAGTGCATGCATTTGACCTCTACCTGGAACTTTCCAGAGAATCAAGTGACTATCAGTACATACTGAGAACTTTTTACTCAAGAATGTTCCTGCGAGGTGAAGAATGAACCTTGTCCTAGCCTTGACTTCATTCAGGAGGGGGAAGCTGTAAGGAGGGTTTGGGACTGGAAAAAGCCCCCCCTTTACCAGAACTGAGAGCATCCATTGATCGTGTTTCTGGCTTCCAAGATCCTGAAGCAGAGAAGAGTCTGATTTCTGAAAGAACTTGGGGTTCTGTCTTAGTTGTTGTTCTATTGCTGTGAAAAGGAATCATGAAAATGGCAATTTATAAAAGAAAATATGTACTTTGGGCCTTGTTTACAGTTTGAGAGAGTGCATCCATGACTTAGATTCAGTGGGAGCAAAACAGCAAGCTGACAGGCATATTTCAGGAGCAGTAGTTGAGAGCTTCAAACTTCTCAAAAGATGATAGATAGATAGATAGATAGATAGATAGATAGATAGATAGATAGATAGATAGACAGACAGAGGAAAGAGAAAGAGATAGAGAAACGAGAGAGAAAGACAAGGAGTGGAAGAAAAACAGAGAGACAGAAAAACAGACAAAGGAGAAATGGACAGGGATAGTGAGGGGTGTGTTCAAATAGATGGGTTGTAACAAAAATACTATTAAAATGTAAATCTAGAACAGAGTGAGTAGGAAGGATATAAAATCAACAAAATTTCAACCAGGAAACAAAAAGGTAAATTGAAGTCAAAATAAATAGGTAAAAATCAGCTTAGGACAGTAGATAACAATGAAACTGGAAACAGGAAATTAGTATATAAAGTCAGAAAGCCAAAATCTCTTTCTTTGAAAAGATGAAAAGAACAACAAAGCCTCTTACCACACCAAGCATAAACAAAAGAGGAAAGACACAAATTACTCATATTAAAAGGGAAGACAGGCCACATCCTCAAAACTAATCAATGAACCTTAAATATAAACTGAATAGAAGAAAATTGAAATTAAAACATGATAATAATAACTAAGGAATTACTAGAAAAAAATCATTAAAACCAAGCCTTATTCTTAGAGAACAGTAAAGTCAGTGATCTTAGAGTCAGATGCTACTCTGTGGTCAAGCACTTGCAAATATGCATGTGACTGTAGTTATGATATGCAGAGGAAACTGCATATCACAAAAGAAGAGATACTGCCATTCTACCCCAAAGGATTGACACCCCAAACACCGCAGACACCCACCTCTGAACACAGGCAAACACACAATGTCAGTGAATGTGGAATGCTATGCTGCTATAGAAGACAATCCCAATGGTTCTGACAGTGCTGAACATGTACCTATCATAGCATCCAACAAGCGTGGAGCTACTTATATGTCCAGTGAGTTGAAAACATAAGTTGTCTTGAAAACAACAGAGTTAATGGCTGTTTCCATCATGGTTGCCCAAACTTAAAGGCAGCCAAAATGTTCTTCATAAGTGAATTGATAAGCTGTTAAGCATCCATAAGGTAAATATTACCTATAAGTTTAAATAAATGAGTCATAATGTGATGAAAATATGTAAGACTTTAAATGCATATTACTAAGACATGGGAGCAGTCTGAGAAAAGGTACATATGGCATGACTTTAATCCTCAATGAAGTTCTGGAAAAAAGGCAACATCACTAAAATATCCATGATTTGCTGGGGCTCTCTGGTGAGAGGGAAGTATGGATGCAGTACTAGACATTTATGACCAGAAATATTCCACATATCATTATAAGGAGAAGAAAATTTTCTAAACAATACAAGAGGCAAGGGGGAGGAAAGGAAAGGGATAAACCTGAGTGTCTACTGGAGGACTTGAGAAATGCAAACCACAAGGAAACCATCATCATATCTTATATGTTGTTGCCTTGTTTGAGTATCACATCATATGATGTAACAAACAAGTAGAAAGTTAGAAGAAAATATGATTAATTGTGCAATATTGGAAAGATGATAGATAGATAGATAGATAGATAGATAGATAGAT
>JANHMN010000089.1:0-38574 GCA_030674055.1 Rhabdomys pumilio | reverse complement strand
GGCAACCCCTGTCAGTTAGTTCTCAGGACCAGTTTTTACATGGGAAAATCATATCAGGTACATTTGCAACATTTAAGCTTTCTAAACAAAGTAATGTTAGCTGACCTTTAAGCTGATTGGCTGGGTCTAGTAGCAGAGAGTATAGGCAGTTTACAAAGTCCACCAGACTCTGACAAAGCACAACAATATGACTTTAAGGTCAGGGCAAAAAAACAGGTTAGGACAGGTTAAGGTCATAAGCTATAAAATTAAGATTGAGAAAATATGTCAGAACAATTGTCAGGTATTAACATTTAACACAATATATATTTAAAGAACATTTATCGCAAACACAAAAGTATATACCTTCTTCTCTGTAACTCATAGTTCTTTCTCTAAACTTGACCACATGCTCGTGACTCAAAGCAAGAAACAACAGACACAAGAACATTGAAATAACCCCATGCATCCCACTGGAACACCATAGATTAAAGATAGACATAAACAATGACAGTATTAACAGAGAGCTTAAACACTCATGGAAACTCAACATCTCTTTGATGAATAAAAAAATCATGTCAAGACAGGAAGAAAGAAATTATATGTTTAATGGAATTCAATGAAAAATAAATAAAGAGTACTGCCAAATTTGTGAGACACAAATAAAGCAGTGTTAAGAGGAAAATTCATAGTAATGAGTGACTACATAAAGAAAATGGGGAGAACTATCATGTCTATTCTAGCAACAAACCTGAAAGCTGTAGGTTTAGATTTTTTAAAGCCTACTTTAAAGTACTGGTCTTTAACACTTCAATCTGCCTTCTAGCTCATCAAAGAAGCAGGTGAAAAGAATAGTTAAGAGGAAAACTCATATCTATAAGTGCCTGCAAAACAAAACTGGAGTTAGCATACACTAACAACTTGACATCACACCTGAAAGCACTAGAACAAAAAGAGGCAAATACATCCAAGAGGTGTAGACAGCAAGAAATAATCAAACTCAGGACTGAAATCAACCAAGTAGAAACAGAACTATACAAAGAATCAATAAAAACAGGACTTGTTTCTTTGAGAAAATCAACAAGATAGATAAACCCTTGGCCTGACTAATCAGAGGGCACAGAAACAGTGTCAAAATTAATAAAATTAGAAGTAAAAAGAGAGACATAACAACATAAACTGAAGAAATTCAAAAAATCATCAGATCCTACTGAAAAGGCCTATACTCAACAAAACTGGAAAATCTGGATAAAATGGACAACTTTCTAGAGAGATAACAGATACCAAAGTTAAATCAGGAGCAGATAAACTATCTAAATAGTCGCATAACCCCTAAAAAAAATAGAAGCAGTCATTAAAAGTCTCCCCACCAAAACAAGTCCAGGACCAGATGGTTTTAGTGCAGAATTCTATCAGACCATCAAGGAAGACCTAATGCCAATTCTCCTCAAACTATTCCACAGAATAGAAACAGAAGGAACACTACCCAATTCGTTCTATGAAGCTACAATTATACTCATACCTAAACCACAGAAAGACCTAGCAAAGAAAGAGAACTACAGAACAATCTCTCTTATAAATATTGATGCAAAAATACTCAATAAAATCCTCGCAAACCAAATACAAGAACAAATCAAAATGGTCATCCACCATGATCAAGTAGGCTTTATCCCAGGAATGCAGAGATGGTTCAATATTCAGAAATCCATCAATGTAATCTACTACATAAACAAATTCAAAGAAAAAAACTACATGATCATCTCACTAGAAAGCATTTGACAAAATTCAACATCCCTTCATGGCAAAAGTCTTGGAAAGATCAGGAATTCAAGGACCATACCTAAACATAGTAAAAGCAATATACAGCAAGTTAGTAGTCAACATCAAACTAAATGGAGAGAAACTTGAAGCAATCCCACTAAGATCAGGGACTAGACAAGGCTGCCCACTCTCACCCTACCTATTCAATATAGTAATGGAAGTCCTAGCCAGAGCAATTAGACAACAAAAGGAAGTCAAAGGGATACAAATAGGAAAGGAAGGAGTCAAAATTTCACTATTTGAAGATGACATGATAGTATACATAAGTGACCCTAAAACTTCCACCAGAGAACTCCTAAAGCTGATAAACAACTTTAGCAAAGTGGCTGGCTATAAACTCAACTCAAACAAATTAGTAGCCTTCCTCTACTCAAATAATAAACAGGCTGAGAAAGAAATTAGGGGAACGACACGTTTCACAATAGTTCCAAATAATATAAAATATCTTGGAGTGAATCTAACCAAGCAAGTGAAAGATCTGTATGACAACAACTTCAAGTCTCTGAAGAAGGAAATTGAAGATCTTAGAAGATGGAAAGATCCCCCATGCTCGTGGATTGGCAGGATTAATTTAGTAAAAATGGCCATCTTGCCAAAAGCAATCTACAGATTCCGTGCAATCCCCATTAAAATTCCAAATCAATTCTTCTTAGAGACAGAAAGAGCAATTTGAAAATTTATTTGGAATAACAAAAAACCCAGGATAGTGAGAACTATTCTCAACAATAAAAGAACTTCCAGGGGAATCACCATCCCTGACCTCAAATTGTACTACAAAGCAATAGTGAAAAAAAAATTCATGGTATTGGTACAGAGACAGGCAGGAAGATCAATGGAATAGAATTGAAAATCTAGAAATGAATCCACACACCTATGGTCACTTGATCTTTGACAAAGAAGCTAAAACCATTCAGTGGAAAAAGGACAGCATTTTCAACAAATGGTGCTGGTTCAACTGGAGATCAGCATGTAGAAGAATGCAGATCAATCCAGTTTTATCCTCTTGTACAAAGCTCAATTCAATTGGATAAAAGACCTTCAAATAAAACCAGATACACTGAAAGTAATAGAAGAGATGGTGGGGAAGACTCTCGAATACCTTGGCACAGGGGGAAAGTTCCTGAACAGAACACTAATGGTTTATATTCTAAGATCAAGAATTGTTGAATGAGACCTCATAAAATTGGAAAGCTTCTGTAACACAAAGGACACTGTCAGTAGGACAAAACAGCAACCAACAGATTGGGGAAAGATAATTACCAGTCCTACATCTAATAAAGGGCTAATATCCAATATATACAAAGAACTCAAGAAATTAAACTCCAAATAACCCTATTTAAAAATGGGCTAGAGAACTAAACAAATAATTCTCAACTCAGCAAACTCGAATGGCCGAGAAGCACCTTAAGAAATGCTCAACATCCTTAGTCATCAGGGAATTGCAAATCAAAACAACCCTGAGAGACCACCTCACTTCAGTTAGAATGGCCAAGATCAAAAACTCAAGTGATAGTAGATGCTGGCAAGGATGCGGAAAAAGAGGAACACTCCTCCATTGTTGATGGGATTGCAAGCTGGTACAACCACTCTGGAATTCAGTCTAGCAATTCCTCAGAAAACTGGTCATAGCATTACCTGAGGACCCAGCTATACCACTCCTGGGCATATACCCAGAAGATGATGCAATATATAACAAGGACATATGCTCCACTATGTTCATAGCAGCCTTATTTATGATAGCCAGAAGTTGGAAAGAACCCAGATGTCCTTCAACAGAGAAATGGATACAAAAAATATGGTACATTTACACAATGGAGTATTAGTCAGTTATTAAAAATAATGAATTTGAGAAATTCTTAGGTAAGTGGAAAGAACTAGAAAATATCCTGAGTGAGGTAATGCAATCACAAATGAATACATGTGGTATTTACTCACTGATAAGTGGATATTAGCCCAAAAGCTTGGAATATCGAAGACTCAACTCACAGACCACATGAAGCTCATGAAGAAGGAAGACCAAGTGTAGATGCCTCGATCCTATTTAGAAGGAGTATCAAAATACTCAAGGGTATAACTATGGAGACAAAGTGTGAGACCGAAACTGAAAGAGGGGACATCTGAAGACCATTCCACCTGGGTATCCATCCCATCCATGTGCAGTCAGCAAAGGTAGATGCTGATGTGAATGTCAGGAAGTGCATGCTGACAGGAACCTGATATAGCTGTCTCCTTAGAGGTCTGTCAGAGTCTGACATATGCAGAGGCAGATGCTCACAGCTAACTGCTGATCTGATCAAGTGTTTCCCAATGGAGAAGTTAGAGAGAAGAGTGAAGGAGCAGAAAGTGTTAGTAGCCCCATGAGGAGAACAACAATACCAACCAACCAGAGCTCCCCAGGGTGTAAACCACCAGAATGGGACCACATAGGGAGGGACCCATGATTCTATCTATATGTAGGTGATGATGGCCTTGTCAGGCATAGGTGGTATAAGACCCCCAGGAAGGGAGGATCTCACCCAACCCTCAGGAATTCGTGGCCACCCAATAACTCACAAGACACTGAACTCAATGCAAACAGCATGCAGTATATTTCGATCAGCATGCTGAGGTCAAGACCTGTAACTCACACAGGGGCAGTGTGGTCTGACCCGGAGCTTTGGAGGCAGAGAGAATTTAAAGGCAAAAACCACAAAGAAAAAACACAAACCAGGGGAGAAACCACAACTCACAGGGAGTGAAGTGGGGTTATTGGAAAGTACCTATGAAAAGTCCAAGTCCATTACTCAGTTTGTGACAGGGTTCAAGGAACAGTCAGGGAGATTATTCTGTATAGGCTATTCTCAAGAGCCTATTCATACTCAACCATCTATCTTGTGGTCAGCTAAGTCCCTGAAACATAGAGCTCAGGAACAAGTTGACCTGCACTCTTGGTTCTGCTCAGCCTGTTAGGAGTATTTGAAAGTTTTTAACCCTTTCAGTGAGAGTTCATGAAGGCTGAACACTGAGTGGGGGGAGAGGAATTCGAGGGTGAGGAGGTGGTAGTGGAGGAGTAGGTGGGGGCACATCCTCATAGAAGCAAGAGGAGGGAGGATGAGATAGGAGGTTCCTTGAGGTGGGAGGAATGGGGTAAGGAGATAAAATCTGAAATGTAAATATAAAATCCAATAAAACAAGAAGAAATCTTAAGTGGGGAACTGTGCCCTTCCCCCAGCCTTGAACAGGCCTGCAGGAGATTTACCATAGTAGACCAAACAATAGGACCCAAGATACTTGGAGGCCTACAGACTGCTACACAAGCTGAGAAGTGTAGACTGCCTGCTAGGCTTGCCTTGAGACACCTCTGGCTGTGATTAAGGATGGATTATTCTCACTCACGCTGGCTGAATTGAGATGTTCTGGTACGGGGGGGTTGGGGTAGGGCTTCGCCTTTTTATTTAAAAGACAAACATTAAACTTCGAGCCATGATCAGAAAACTTTGTCTTGGCTACATCTTCTCTCACCCTCTGTCCCTCTTTCATTCCCACACTCCTTTCAGGTGAACCCAGTTATCCATGACTGCAGGCGGCTACAGAAAAGAGTGCAAAGAGGAAAGTTCATAACTCTAAGTGCCTTCATGAATAAACAGAAAATATTTTATACTAGAAATTTAACAGCACATAAGAAATCTCTAGAAGAAAAGAAGTGGCATCTAAGAGGGATATACTATAAGAAATAATCATTTTTAGGGATGAAATCTGAAACAGATACAAAAGAACAAACCAAAAATCAATGAATTAAATGGATGATTCATTGAGAAAATCAAGAAGGTTTTCCTTTGGGGTTACCAAAGGTTAAGCTCCTTCAACCATTCTCCTAACTCTTCCATGGGGTCACCAATCTCATTCTACTTGTTGACTATAAGTATCTGCCTCTGTCTCAGTCAGCTTCTGTTACAGCCTCTTAAAGGACAACCATGTTACTGTCTGCAAGACAACATAGCATCAGCTATAGTGTCAGGGTTTGGTGCCTGCCCATGGGATGGATCCAAAGTGGGACCAGTGACTGGTCAGCTTTTTCTTTAGTCCCTGCTCCATTTTTGTCTCTGCATTTCTTTTAGAGAGAACAATTCTGGGTTAAAATTTTTGAAGGTGAGTTGATGTCCCCATTCCTCAACAGAGGCTCATGACTAACTACTGAATGTGGTCTCTTCAAATTACATTTCCACACAGTTGGACACTTTGACAAAGGTCATCCTCATTGAGTACTGGGAGCTTCATACATCCCAGGACTCAGGGACTTTCTAGAAGTCCCTCTAACCCCCTGCAGATGCATATTTCCATAATTCTCCTGGCCTTCTGAGGAAAAAAAAAGCCACTAACAAAAGAACATATATGGGCAGGTACATGCCCAAGTCATGTAGAAGTAGAGTGCCTTGTTGGCCTGAGTGGGAGAAGTTGTGCCTTATCTTATAGATGCTTGATGCTCCAGGGAAAGGGGATACTTGTGGAGCAACTTAGAGGCCGATCAGTGGGTGAGGGGAGTGGGAGAAAACTGCCTGTCAGAGTGAAAGGGGAAGAGGGATGAGGTAAAGAACTCTAGGGGCAACATTTGGAATGTAAATAAAATAAGTTAATAAATTTTTAAAAAAATGAAAAGAAAAAAAGATAGTGAGAAAATTCAGAGTATTATAAGAGCATACTTAAAAAATTGTACCAAATGGGAAACTTTAAACGAAATAGATCATTTTATAAATCAGATAAATAAACCAAATAAACCTGTAATCTGCAATGAAATAGACTTAATCTTTAAAACATTCCCAAACAAAATAAAGCCCGGGGCCAGATGGTTTAGCACAGAATTCTACCAGAATTTTTTAGGAATTGTTAATGCCAATACTCCTAAAATTATTCTAAAAAACAAAAACAAGATATATTGTCCAATTCATTTTCTGAGGCCACAGTTAGGCAGATAATCAAACTACAGAAAGATACAACATAACAACTACAGACTAATTTTTTAATGAATATAGATAGAAAATTATGCAATAAAACACATGCAAACTGAATTTAAAAACACATCCAAATGATCATCAACAAACATTTAAATGGCTTTATCCTAGAGATGCAGGAATGGTTTAGTATAGGAAAACTAGTACATGCAATCCATTATATAAACAAACTGGAAAAAATTTATCTCAAATTTATTTCTTTACATAGAACAAAACATTTGTCAAAATCCATACCATTTCGTGATAAAAGTCTTAAAAATACTAGAGATAAAGGAATATACTTCAACATAACTAAAGTAAGTTATGAGAAAAACTCAGAGAGAGAAACTGTGGAGAGAAACTCAAAAAATTTTTGAAGAAGACAAGGTTAAACACTTTCTCCATATCTATTCTATATAGAATGTGAAGTTTCAGCCAGAACAATAACACCATTGAAGGAGATCAAGTGGATACAAACTGGTAAGGAAAGAGTCAAGGTGTGATTATTTGCAGATGATATGATAGAATCTATACATGGCCCTCAAATTCTCCCTGGTAAATCTGACAGGTAATAAAAACTTTAAGCAAACGAACTTGATACATGATTAACTGA
The DNA here is from genome assembly GCA_030674055.1 of Rhabdomys pumilio. Lineage (NCBI taxonomy): Eukaryota > Metazoa > Chordata > Mammalia > Rodentia > Muridae > Rhabdomys > Rhabdomys pumilio. Next base: position 31,194 of record JANHMN010000089.1, on the reverse strand, counting down.
AAAACTCATACCCCTGCTATATACCAATGACAGTCAGACTAACACTGAAATTAGGAAAACTACATATTTTCCCAACTTCCTCAAACAACAAGCAACAGTTTCCAATCAAGTGAAAGACTTGTATGATTAAAACATCAAATCTCTAAAGAAGATACCTGAAGATGGAAAAATCTCCAATGCTCATAGACTGAAAGAATTAGCATGGCCATCCTACAAAAAGTAATCTAGAAATTCATTACAATCCCCATCAAAATTTCAACACAATTTGTTACAGACCTTGAAAGGACAATTCTCAACTTTATTTAAAAAAAAAAAACACTCACAGGAAAAAAACAGAATACATAACAAAATTCTGAACAATAAAAGAAATGATGAAAGGCCAATTATACATGATTTCAAGAGCTACCACCAAGATAATTAATCCATGTCAGTGGCATAGAGGGAGACACACTGATCAATGGAATGAAACTAGGACACAGACATAAGTACACACATACATACTTGATTTTTGATAAAGAAGCCAGAAATATACACACTGGCCAAAAAAAAAAAAAAAGAAAAGAAAAGAAAAAGAAAAAAGAAAAAAAAACCCACCATATTCAACAATGGTGCTGGTCAAACAGGATACCTGTATGTAGAAGAATGCAAGTTGATTCATACATTTCCCCACTATACACAAAACTTAAGCACAATTGAATAAAAAAACCTCAACATAAAACCAGATACACTGAAACCAACAGAGGAGAAACGAAACTGAGTTCATTGGCACAGGATAAGGCTGTTTGCAGGCACTAAAACCAACAACACTTAAATGGGACCTCAGGAAACTGAAAAGCTTCTGTTAATCAAAGTCCCTAAATTGGGCAAAGGTGAAGCCTACAGAAAATAATTTTGTTGACTCAACATCCAATAAAAGATTAAATTCCAACTCTCCTTGCTCAGGTGTGGCCATATCAGTCAAAAGAACAGGTGACTGACCCAACTTTTAGCAGAAATGCCCTAACTCCCTAGACTCAGTTTCCATTTCACTGCCATCTTCCCACTTCACTACCTGCCTTGTTGCTGGACTCCTGCCTACAAGACTTCACATCCTCAGGTCCTGGCTACAGCACCAAAAACAATAGGTGCAGGTATACCTGTAAGAGAATGATATCCCCTACTACATTAAAGTCAAGCTAGCAACCAGATATCTAGTTCAAAATAAGAACAGAGGCTCCTTACTGTATCAGAGGTTATGCTGGCTGCCTAAAATCCAGGCCACAACAACCAGAAGACTAAAAAGGAAACAAACCAAAGAACAATTTACTCCTACAGTAAAGACAAACTCAGAAACCAGCATGTAAAAGTTTAATCATTCAAAGCCCAGATCCCTAAATACAATTATAAGAACATGGTGAACAACAGATATGACAACATAGCACCACTAGAGCAAGACCTTAATATTTCAGTGCAGCTGAGGCACAAGAAAATCACTTTCAAACCAACGGTATGATGATGATAGAAGTCTTTAAAAAGGAAATCCAGAAAAAAAAAATAACCTTGAAGAAATCAAGAAACCAAAACATTGGGGGAAATCAAGAGATCCTTTAAAAACTTCCAAGAAAGCCAAGAAAACAAATACATATATGTAAAGAAACAATTTAAGAACTGAAAATTAAATCAGAAACAAAAAAGAAACACAAACTGAGGAAATCCTGGAAATGAAAAATCTAGTTAAGTGAACAAGAGCTATACATACAAGCATCAACAACAGAATACAAGTGATAGAAGACAGACTCTCAGGCATGGAAGATAAGATACAATAAATAGATTCATTGGTCAAAAAATATGTTAAATCTAAAAATTTTAACACAAAACACCCAGGAAATTAGGGACACTATGAAAAGACAGAACCCAGATAAGGAGTTTAGAAGGAGTAGAATTCCAGTACCAATATTCAGAAGATATACTTAACAAAATCATGAATAAAAGTTTCCTAAGGTAAAAAAGGCCATGCCAGTAAAGATATAACAAGCTTACAGAACACAAAATAGATTGAGCAAGAAAAAGAATTCCCTGTGCCACATAATAATCAAAACTCTACACATATAGAACATGGAAGGACGATTAAAAGATGCAAGGGGAAAGGAACAAGTAACATATAAAGGGAGGAGACCTACTGGAATTAGATCCAATTTCTTAAGGTAGATTGTAAAAGCCAGAAAGGCCTAAAAATATCTTCAGGAGACTCCAAGAGACCCAGGATGTAAGCTCAGACTACTATACCTGGTAAAATGTTCAATCATCATAGATGAATAAAACAAGTAATTTCATGAGTAATCAAATTTAAACATCATCTTTCTGAAAATCCAGTGCTATATAAAGTACTAGAAGTATAATTGTAACACATGAAGTTTAACTATACCCACAAAAATACAGGCAACAAAAAATATCACACAAGAAAAACCAAAATAAAAGAAACACACATACATACACAAACACATACACGAGGTTTCTTAGAAAACTTAAAATAGTTCTACCTCAGGATCTAGGTGCAGTTATACCACTCCTGGGTATCTAACAAAAAGATGATCCATCATCCCATAAAGATATTTGCTCAGTTATGTTCATAGGAATTTTATTTGTAATAGCCCAAAACTAGAAACAACTTAGATGTCCCTCAACTGAAGAATGGATAAAGAAAATGTGACACATCTACACAATGAAATTCTATTCAGCTATTATAAACAAAGACATTAATTGTGCGGCAAATTAATGGAATTTGAGAATACCATCAGGTTGAGGTAGCCAAGTCTCAAAGGGATATTCATGGTATGTACTCACTAATAAATAGATATTATTCATAAAATACAGGTAGCATGCTACAATCTGCAGATGCAGAGAAGCTAAACAAGAAGCTTAACAAGAAGAAAGATACAAGCAAGGATGTATGAATCCCACTAAGGAGGGGGAATACACTAGTCATAAAAAGCATATGAAAGGAGAGCAGAGGGTGGAAGAAGGATTAGGAAAGGAACGGGACATCTGAGGATAAGGTGTGGGGAGGGATAGGAAAGATAGCCAGATGGACATGAAAATGAATGGAAAACTGCAATTATGGGGCTGAGGAGGTAGCAGGCATTGGCAGGATGAGATAAAAAACCAGGCATAAAGGAGGTGTCTAAGAATCAATGGGGATGACTTTAGCTGTGACTCATAGCATTGGAGATATGAAACATGAAGAGGCTACCTCCTTTAGCCACATAGGAGCCCATGCAGGGACACCAACCCACCCATAAAACATTCAACCACAAATGTATCTTGTCTACAAGAAATGCAGAGATGGGGGATGGAGCAGAGACTGAGGGAATCACCAACCAATAACTGGGCCCACTTGAGATCCATCCTATGGGCAAACACCAATCCCTGACACTATTGATGATACATTGTTAAGCTTGTAGACAGGAGTATAACACAGCTGTCCTCTAAAAGGTTCTATCCAGGAGCAGACTCAGATGCAGACACCCATAGCTCAACAGTTAATGTAGCTTGGAAACTCTTATGTAGGAACAGGAGAATGGATTTTGGACCCTCAATGGGATAGGAACTACACAGCAAGACCAAAAGAGTCAACTCATTTGAACTCTTGGGGCTCTTAGAGTCTCAACCACCAACCAAGGAATATACACTGGCTCAACCTAGGCCTCCCCACACCTGTGTAGCAGATGTGCAGGTTGGTTTTTATATGGGGTCAGGAAAACGGGAGCCAGAGCTATCCCAAAAGTTGTTGCCTGGATGTGGGATATGATCTTCTAACTAAGCTGCCTTGTCTGGCCACAGTGGGAGAGGAAACACTTAGCCTTTCAGAGAATTGATGTGCCATGCTGGATGCATATGGTGGTGAGGAGCTCACTGGCTGAGAGGAGAAGGGAAGGAGGATGAAGTGTGGGAGGTGGTGACCCGGAGGGGGCAGTGATCAGGGTGTAAAGTATATAAGAAAAAGGAAACATTTCAGAGATACACTGAGGCTTTGGATTGTTCAATTTCAGTGTAAATCCATACAATAGTAAACCAGAAGAAAAAGCTAACACTTGGCACGTCACACTCTAAAGTCTTGACTGTCTCAATTCATCAATTTTCTTTGGCATGCCATCCCACAAGATCAACAATAGTTATGGAATCTGCATTTTAAAAAAATTGATATTCAACTCAGGGGAGAACTTTTCATTCACCCAACTTGGATATAGAATATTAAATGCTCATATATTTTTTAAAATGCCACACAAACAAATCCAAAAGAAGGGAAAAGACACACATTTACATCACCACCACTACCACCACCACCAAGAAATAACAGAAATTAGCAATCATTGGTCATTAATATCTCCCAATGTCATTGGATTTAATTCACCAATTAAAAGACATCATCTAATAGAATGAATACAGAAACGGGATCTATTCTTCTGTTACATACAAGAAACATACCTCAACTTCAAATATGTCTATTACCTCAGAATAAAGGGATAGAAAGTATTTTTTCCAAGCAAATAGACCCAAGAAGCAAGCTCATGTAACTGTTCTAGAATATAAAACATAAAAAGCAAACCAAAATTAATCAAAAGAGATGGGAAAGGACATTTTATACACATAAAAGAAAAAGTGAACCAAGATGCTATTTCAGTTCCTAATATCTATGCTTGAAATGTCAGGGCACTCACATTTGTAAAAGAAACATTCCTAAAGCTTAAATCACACATTGACCCTCACACCTTAGTAGTGAGAGACTTCAATATTCTACTCTCAGCATTTGGCGTATCATTAGGACAAAACTACACAAGAAATAAAAAAAAAACTAACAGAAGTTATGATTAAAATAAACCTAATGAATAATTATAGAGCATTTTACTCAAACATAAAAAAATACATCTTCTTCTCAGTACTGTAGGGAATAATCTTAAAAATTGATCACATACTCAATCACAAAGCAATCTCAATAGAAGGTAGAAAACTGAAATAACTCCTTATATTCTATCAGACTGCTGTGGAATCAAAATGTATGTCAACCACAACAGAAACAATAGAAATCAAACATCTGACTAAATCTCCACTGAACTACTCCTAGAGTCTAGTCAGAAGAAAGACATAAAAGACTTCCTAAAATTCAATGAAAATAAATGAACAACATGCCCAAATTTATGAGACACAATGAAAACAGTGCTAACAGGAAAGTTCATAACACTAAGTGATTACTTTAAAAATGGAGAGATCTAAAAAAAGGGGAAGAGATCTTATTCTAGAAATTTAAAATCACCGTGAAGGCTCTAGAACAAGAAAAAAGTAAAAACACGCTAAAGGAGTAGACAGAAGAAAATACACTCAGGCCTCAAATCACTACCACAAAATTGTTTGTTCAGAATAAATACTCCATAGGCAAAGGCAAACCCTTATGCAAATTACCTAAAAGAAACAGAAAAAATATTCCAATTAACAAAACTAGAACCAAAAATAAATATATAACAACAGACATCAAGGAAATACAAAGAAGAATTAAATCATACTTTAAAAACCTGCAATCCACAAAACTGAAATTCTAAAATAATTGAACAATTGCTCAATAAATACCACTTAAATCAAGATCAGGTAAAAAATTTAAATAGACCTATATTTACTAAGAAAATAGAAGCAGTTATTAAAAATTTCCCAATCAATAAATCAAACAAAAAAACAAAACAACAACAAAACACAGGGCCAGTAAGTTTTAGTATAGAATGCTAGCAGAAAGCTTCTAACTCAAAACATCCAGGAAATCCAGGACACAATGAGAAGGCCAAACCTAAGGATAATAGGTATAGATGAGAATGAAGATTCCCAACTTAAAGAACCAGTAAACATCTTCAACAAAATTATAGAGGAAGAATTCCTTAACCTAGAGAAAGACATATCCATGAACATACAAGCAGCCTACAGAACCTCAAATAGACTAGATCAGAAAAGAAATTTTTCCTGACTTGTAATAATCAAAACATCAAATGCACAAAATGAAGAAAAAATACTAAAAGCAGTAAGGGAAAAAGGTAAAGTAACATAAAGGCAGACCTATAAGAATTACACCAGATTTCTCACCAGAGACTATAAAAGCCAGAAAATCCTAAACAGGTATCACACAGACCCTAAGAGAACACAAATGACAGCCCAGACTACTATACCCTGCAAAACTCTCAATTACCATAGATGGAGAAACCAAAATATTCCATGACAAAACCAAATTTATACAATATCTTCCCACAAATCCAGCACTTCACAGGATAATTGATAGAAACCTCCAACACAAGGAGGGAAAATACAACCTACAGAAAGCAAGAAAGTAATATTCCAACAACCCTAAAAGCAGATAGCTACAGAAACATAATTCCACCTCTAATAACAAAAATAACAGGAAGCAACAATCATTTTTTCTTAATATCTCTTAATATCAATGGACTCAACTCCCTAATAAAAAGACATAAACTATCAGACTGGATACATAAACAGGACCCAGAATTTTGCTGCATACAGGAAACACACCTCAGTGACAAAAACAGATACTACCTATGAGTAAAAAGATGGAAAACAATCTTCTAAGTAAATGGTCCCAAGACAAAAGCAGGAGTAGCCATTTTAATATCAAATAAAATTGACTTTTAACCAAAAGTAATCAAAAAAGATAAGGAGAGGAGATGCCTCAGTTCTACTTAGAATCAGTAACAAAAATACTCAAGGGAGCAATTATGGAAACAAAACATGGGACAGAAACTGAAGGAGGAACCATCAGGACACCATTCCACCTGGGCATCCACCCCATGTACTGTCACCTAAGCTAGACATTGATGTGGATGGCTGGAAATGCATTCTGTCAAGAATATGATATAGCTGTCTCCTTAGAGATCTGCCAGAGACTGACACATTCAAAGGACGATGCTCACAGCTAACCACTGATAAGATCAAAGGTTTCCCAATGGAGAACTTAGAAGAGTGAAGGAGCAGGAAGGGTTTGTGACCCCAAGAGGAAAGCAACAATACTAACCAACCAGAGCCCCCCAGAGTATAAACCACCAGCCTGGGAGCACATAGGGAGGGACCTACGACTCCAGTGGTATACGTAAGGGAGGACGGCCTTGTTGGGCATAGGTGGGAGAGGATATACTTGGTCCCATGAAAAACAAACACAGAATGGGGGGGGGGATGTAAGGGTGAGGAGGGAGTAATGGGGGTGGGGGGAAGGTGCAGGCACAGCCTCATAGAAGGGATATAAGGAGGGAGGATGGGATAAGGGGTTCCTGGGTGGTGGGGGGAATGGGATAAGAGGATAAAACTTGAAATGTAAATATTATAACCAACTACATAAAAGGGAGAAAAAAGTTGTTAGAACCAACATCTTTAAAAAAAAAAAGTCAGCCCTCTAAAAAAAAAAAATTTTTCTTGATACTAAAAAAAAAAGAAGTAAATAAATATTGTCAAAATAGTAAAATAAATAAATAAAAATTTAAAAAAAAGAGATAAAGTAAAAAAAAAAGATAAGGAAGGACATTTCATACATCTCAAAGGAAAAATCCAACAAGATAAACTCTCTATTCTGAACATCTATGCTTCAAATGCAAGGGCATCCACATACATAAAAGAAATGTTACTGAAGCTCAAAGCACACATTGCACCTCACACAATAATAGTGGGGTATTTCAACACCACACTCTCAGCAATGGACAGATCATGGAAACAAACTAAAGAGAGACACAATGAAATTAACCAAATTTATGAACCAAATGGATTTCACAGATATCTATAGAACATTTGATCCTAAAACAAAAGAATATACTTTTTTCACAGTACCTCATGGTACCTTCTCCAAAATTAACCATATAATTTATCACAAAACAGGCCTCAACTGATACAAAAATATTGAAATAATGCCTTGCATCCTATCTGATCACCACGGACTAAGGCTGCTCTTCAATAATGACAAAAACAATGAAAAGCCCACATAAACATGGAAACAGAACAATGCTCTACTCAATGACGACTTGGTCAAGGAAAACTAAAGAAAAAAATTAAAGAGGTTTAGAATTTAATGAAAATGAGGACACATCATACCACAACTTGTGAGACTCCATGAAAGCAATGCTAAGAGGAAATCTCATAGCTCTAATTGCATACAAAAAGAAACTGGAGAAAAGCATATACTAACAACATGACAGAACAACTGAAACCTGTAGAACAAAAAGAGGCAAATACATACAAGAGGAGTAAACTGCAGGAAATAATCAAACTCAGGGCTGAAATCAACCAAGTAGAAACAGAAAGAACTTTACAAAGAATCAATAAAACCAGGAGCTGGTTCTTTGAGAAAATCAACAAGATAGGTAAACTGTTAGCCAGATTAACCTGAAGGCACAGAGACAGTATCCAAATTAATAAAATTAGAACAGAAAGGAAGACATAACAACAGAAAGTGAGGAAATCCAAAAAGTCAACAGATCCTACTAGAAAAGCTTATAGTCAACAAAACTGGAGAATCTGGATAAAACAGAAAACTTTCTAGACACATATCAACTACTAAAGTTCAATCAGGAGCATATAAACCATCTAAACAGTCTCATAACCCCTAAAGAAATAGAAGCAGTCATTAAAAGTCTCCAAACGAAAAAAAAAAGCCCAGTACCAGATGGTTTTAGTGCAGAATTCTATCAGATCTTCAAAGAAGACCTAATCCCAATTCTCTTCAAACTATTTTACTCACTACCTATTCAACAAAGTAATGAAAGTCCTATCCCGAGCAATTAGAAGACAAAAGGAAGGCAAAAGAATACAAATAGGAAAGGAAGAACTCAAAATTTCACTATTTGCAGATGATATGATAGTATACTTAAGTGACTCTAAAACTTCCACCAGAGAACTCCTAAACCTGATAAACAACTTCAGCAAAGTGGTTGGATATAAAATCAACTCAAACAAATCAGTTTGATTTTCTCTTTTTAAAGGATAAACAGGCTGAGAAAGAAATTAGGGAAATGACACTCTTCACAATAGTCACAAATAATATAAAAAATCTTGGTTTGAATCTAATCAAGCAAGTGAAATGTCTGTATGACAAGAACTTCAAGTAACTGAAGGAAAAAAACTGAAATCTCAGAAGATGGAAAGATCTCCATGCTTTTGGATTGGCAGGATTAATATAGTAAAAATGGCCATCTTGCCAAAAGCAATCTACAGATTCAACGCAATCCCCATCAAAATTCCAAATCAATTCTTCATAGAGATAGAAAGAGCAATTTGAAAATTCATTTGGAAGAACAAAAAACCCAGGATAACAAGAACTATTCTCAACAATAAAAGAACTTCTAGGGGAATCACCATCCCTGACCTCAAACTGTACTACAGGGCAATAGTAATAAAAACTTCATGGTATTGGTACAGAGGCAGGCAGGAAGATCAATGGAATAGAATTGAAGATCCAGAAATGAGCCCACATACCTATGATCATTTGATCTTAGACAAAGGAGCTAAAACCATCCATTGGAAAAAGGACAGCATTTTTAGCAAATGGTGCTGGTTCAACTAGAGGTCAACATGTAAAAGGATGCAAATCAATCCATTCTTATCTCCTTGTACAAAGCTCAAATCCAAGTGGATAAAAAACCTTCACTTAAAACCAGATACAATGAAATTAATAGAAGAGAAGGTGGGGAAGACCCTCGAATACCTAGGCACAGGGAGAAAGTTCCTGATCAGAACAACAATGGTGTATGCTCTAAGATCAAGAGTTGACAAATGGGACCTCATAAAATTGCAAAGCTTCTTTAAGGCAAAGGACATTGTCAATAAGACAAAACAGCATCCATTGGGAAGAGATCTTTACCAATCCTATATCCAATAGAGGGCTAATATCCAAGGTATACAAAGAACTCAAGAAATTATACTCTAGACAACCAAATAACCCTATTAAAAATGAGGTACAGAGCTAAACAAAGAATTCTCAACAGAGGAAACTCGAATGGCCAAGAAGCACCTTAAGAAATGCTCAACATCCTTAGTCATCAGGGAAATGCAAATCAAAACAACTCTGAGATACCACCTCACTCCAGTTAGAATGGCCAAGATCAAAAACTCAAGTGATAGTAGATGCTGGCGAAGATGTGGAGAAAAAGGAACACTCCTCCATTGTTAGTGGGATTTCAAGATGGTACAGCCACTCTGGAACTCAGTCTGGCAGTTTCTCAGAAAACTGGTCATAGCATTACCTGAGGATCCAGCTATATCACTCCTGGGCATATACCCAGAAGATGCTCTAACATATAACAAGGACATATGCTCCACTGTGTTCACAGAGGCCTTATTTATAATAGCCAGAAGCTGGAAAGAACCAAGATGTCCCTCAACAGAGGAATGGATACAAAAAAATATGGTACATTTACACAATGGAGTATTACTCAGCTATTAAAAATAATGAATTTGAGAAAATCTTAGGTAAATGAATGGAACTAGAAATTATCCTGAGTGAGTTAACCCAATCACAAAAGAACACACACGGTATTTACTCACTGATAAGTGGATGTTAGCCCAAAAGCTTAGAATAGAGAAGACTCAACTCACAGACCACATGAAGCTCATGAAGAAGGAAGACCAAGTGGGGATGCCTCAGTTCTACTTAGAACGAGTAACAAAAACACTCAAGGAACAAATATGGAAACAAAACATGAGACAGAAACTGAAGGAGGGGCCATCTAGAGACCATTCCACCTGGGTATCCATCCCATGTATAGTCACCTAAGCTAGACACTGATGTGGATGGCTGGAAGTGCATGCTGTCAACAACATATTATAGCTGTCTCCTTAGAGGTCTGCCAGAGACTGACACATTCAGAAGATGATGCTCACAGCTAACCACTGATATGATCAAGAGTTTCCCAATGGAGAAGTTAGAGAGAAGACTGAAGGAACCAAAAGGGTTTGTGACCCCATGAGGAAAGCAACAATACTAACCAACCAGAGCTCTCCAGGGTCTAAAGCACCAGTCTGGGAGCACATAGGGAGGGACCCATGACTCCAGCTGTATATGTAGGGGAGGATGGCCTTGTTGAGCATAGGTGGGAGAGGAGATTCTTGGTCCCATGAAAAACAATCACAGAGTAGGGGGGGAGAATATGACAGTGGGGAGGGGGTAGTGAGGGTGAAGGGTAGGTGAGGGCACAGCCTTATAGGAGCATGAGGAGGGGGGATGGAATAGGAGGTTTCTGGTGATGGGAGGAAGTGGGGTAAGGGGATAAAATCTGAAATGTAAATATAATACCCAATAAAAAAATTAAAAAAAAAAAACAATAAAAGAACTTCTTGGAGAATCACCATCCCTGACCTTAAGCTGTACTACAGAGCAATAGTGATAAAAACTGCATGGTATTGGTACAGAGACAGGCAGGAAGATCAATGGAATAACACTGAAGACCCAGAAATGAACACATACAACTATGGTCACTTGATCTTTGACAAAGGAGCTAAAATTGTCCAATAGAAAAATGACAGCAATTTCTACAAATGGTGCTGGTTCACCTGAAGGTCAGCTTGGAGAAGAATGCAAATAGATCCATTTTTATCTCCTTGTACAAACCTCAAGTCCAAGTGGATAAGGAACCTTCACATAAATCCAGATACACAGAAACTAATAGACGAGAAGGTGGGATAGACCCTCAAATAATTAGGCACAGCAGAAAAGTTCCTGAACACAACACCAATGGCTTATGATCTAATATCAAGAATTGACAGATGGGACCTCAAAAAATTGCAAAGCTTCTGTAAGGCAAAGGACACTATCAATAGGATAAAACAGCAACCAACAGATTGGGAAAAGATCTTTACCAATCTTACATCTGATAGAGTGCTAATTTCCAATATATACAAAGAACTCAAGAAGTTAGACTCCAGACAACCAAATAACCCTATTAAAATGGAGTACAGAGGAAAACAAAGAATTGTCAACTGAGGAAACTCGAATGCCTGAAAAGCACCTAAAGATATGTTCAATATCCTTAGTAATCAGGGAAATGCAACTTAAAACAAACCTGAGATTCCACCTCACACCAGTCAGAATGGCCAAGATCAAAAAAATCAGGTGTTAGCAGATGCTGTCGAGGATGTGTAGAAAAAGGAAGACTCCTACATTGTTGGTGGGATTGCAAGCTGGTACAACCACTCTGGAAATCAATTAGGCAGTTCCTCAGAAAACTGGACATAGCATGACCTGAGGACCCAGCTATACCACTCCTGGGAATATACCCAGAAGATGCTCCAACATTAAAAAGGACACATAATCCACTATGATCATAGCAGCCTTATTTATAGTAGCCAGAAGCTAGAAAGAACCAAGATGACCTTCAACAGAGGAATGGATACAGAAAATGTAGTACATTTACACAATGGAATATTACTCAGCTACTGAAAACAATGAATCAAAGAAATTCTTAGGTAAATAGATGGAACTACAAAATACCATCCTGGGTGATATAACCCAATCACAAAAGAACATACATGTTATGTACTCACTGATAATTGGATATTAGCCCACAAGCTCGCAATACCCAAGATACACCTCACAGACCACATGAAGCTCATGAACAAGGAAGAGAAAAGTGTGGGTGCTTTGGCCCTTCTTAGAAAGGATAACAAAATACTCATGGGAACAAATATGGAGACAAAGTGTGGGACAGAAACTGAAGGAGGAGCCGTCCAGAGACTGTTCCACCTGAGTATCCATCACTTGTGCATTCACCAAAGGTAGACACTGATGTGGATGCCAGGAAGTGCATGCTGACAGGAACCTGATATAACCGTCTCCTTAGAGGTCTGCCAGATCCTGAAATACACAGAGGCAGAAGCTCATAGCTAACCATTGAGCTGATCATGGGGTTCCCAATGAAGGAGTGAGAGAGATGACTGGAGGAGCTGAAAGGGTTTGCCGTCCCATGAGGAGAACAACAATACCAACCAACCAGAGCTTCCAGAGTCAATCCACCAGCCTGGGAGCACATAGGGAGGGGCCCATGGCTCCAGCTACATATATAGGTTAGGATGACAGTGTCAGGCATAGGTGATTGAGGAAATCATTTGTCAAGATAAGGTTGGACACCCCAGTATGGGGGAAGTCGTGGGTGGAGAGGTGAGAGTGGCAAGGTGAGTGGGGGCATATCCTTATAGAAGCAGGAGGATGAGGGATGAGATAGGGATATCCTAGGTAGAGGAAAAAGGGAATACATCTGAAATGTAAATAAAATATCCAATAAAATATTTTAAAAACAACAATAATTCTGAAATCATTTCACAAAATAGAAAAAGAAGGAATTTTGCAAAATTGAATTTATGAGGCCATTGTTGCCTCAATACCCCAAAACTACAAAAATTCAACATAGACAATTATAGACCAATTTCCTTCATTGATTTTGCTGCAAAAATACTCAATAAAATACTCATAAAACAAATCTAAGAGCACATCAAAAAGATCATCCACTATGATCAAGCTGACTTCATCCCAGAGATGTAGGGATGGTTCAATATACAAATATATCATTGTAAACATGATATAAACAATCTGAAATGAAAAATACAAATGATCATCTCATTAGATGATGATTTTGATTCAATATAATACATGAAGTCTTGTAAGAGCAAAACAACAACTAAAAAAGATCAAGGGTATACAAACTGGAAAGGAAGGAGTTAGTGTTGTTACTTGCGGGTGATATAATAGTATACAGACGTAACCCCAAAAATTCTACCAGGGAAATCCTACAGTCAACAAACCCCTTCAGTGCCATGTATGGATGCAAAATTAACAACAAAAAAAAAGAAGAATGAAAGAAAAAGAAAAACAACTACAAAACAAACAAAAAACAAAGAATAACAACAACAAATAAACCACAACACAGTAACTCTCCTATACATAACCAATAAATAGGTTTATGTGGGGTGATAGGCTGTGAGAGGCAGCTGGGTACCTGGTAGAGCACAGGTCTCAAAACCCTAGTGACCATAAAGGGATAGTAGGAGTTCAGCCTTGCTCCTGGGCTCTGGTTCCTTCCACTTAGCATCAGCCATCCACAGCCCCTCTCAAAGAAAGGTTTGTGGCCTTAGGTCACATAGCACAGGTTGAGAATGTGACTACAGGCTACAAAACCTCAAGAGAACTCCATGTTAATGAGATTTCTGTAGTCCAGAGGGCATGGGTAAGTTCCTAAATCCTTGCAGCAGTCTTGTCCAGCTTAGCTGTCCACTGAACCTGTATTCCAGATCTTTCCACTTGAAAGTGAAAAGTTGCTGGCTGTTCTTGTCTAGGGGAATATTAAAAAAAGGTGCCATTTAAGTCCAAGTCTTTGTATATTTGTCTGTTGGGCAGTAAAAAACTCAGAGGTGTATGTGGATTCAGGACTCTTGGGTCAATTTCTCTCACCTCTATTCTCTTTCTGTAGGGCTTGCATTGATCTACAGTCTTTTATTCCAGGCTTTTAAACTAGCAACAAGGGTGTAATCCAGGAAGAGTGACATGTAATGAGGATACTATACTCTTGAAATCAAATAATATAAGGCTTGATACCCTGAAGGGCTTCTTGTGACTGAAGGTACTGCCTTAGTCTTACAGGGCTAGCAGTAATGTTCAGATCTACCACAACTGGTGGTAGGTGAGAAGCTAGGTCAGAGGGTTATTTTCAGCATATACTGGGGAATCTGAGCAATATATTCTTCTGAGAGGGACCGTAAAAGGCTGTGTTTCTTTTTCTTTGGCTGCTAGAGGTATTCATTCTTCAAAGAGAAAACATAGACTAGAGCTGGTTTCACCTAGACCACTCTCTTGCCTCCAGGATAGATGTGAATTTGAGCTGCCATTTTTGTCAGTAGGTCTCTCACTAACAGGAGATAAGGTCATTCAGGAATCAATAGGAAAATAGTGAGAAATAGTGTTTTTGCCCAAGATTATACAGCTTGGTAAACTAGGCACAGGGCTTGGTGCCCATAGAACCTCAAACTAGGGTAGTTTGGGTCATTATGGCTCACAGAGACCTCTGGAGGAACAGGTGGTGAGCCCCAGTATCCAACAGAAAGTCAGCAGGGCAACACCCCTTCTAAATTTACTCTGGGTTCTAGAGGGGACTCCATGTCACTATTCTTGCAGCCAGAGAGTTCAGGGTGAGCTTAGGCTCCCAGAATTTCCTAGGATCCTGGAAGCATTGACCCTTTAGTGTCCCACTTCTTGGCAGTATTCAAACTAGTCTCTAAGGAGCCTGAAATGAGATGGATGACCAGGCTTATTTTTGCTGACCTTGAGTCAGTAGAAGCCTTTCCCTATCCTCCCTGTTGTCCCTAAGCTGCCACAAAAAAAATCTTTGCCAATTTCTTAGATTATTTGTCCACTGGACATTCCCAATTGTTGAAGTCATTTGAGGAATCTCCATGATTTCAAATTCTTACCTTCAAATTCTTCAGTCTTCTGGATCTTCTTGTGGATGTCTGCCAATGACTGACCCACAATGTCCAGATTGATAAGCTGTTGATGCTATGGCACATCTGGGTTGATCAGTGTATAAGTTCTGTAGGGATCCAGGAGCCACTCCAGGAAACTGGCTGGAGGCTCTGTACTATTTCACTCACTTTAGATAAATTTGTGGGGTGCCTGGCTGCCACCTGAAGAACTCTCATAAGAATCTGATGAAAACTTATCTTATGAAGTGCTTATCTTCACCTTCATTGGAGTCCCAGTCACAAATAGTCTTGGGGAAGGCAGCAGCAATACCTGCTCAATTCTTGAAATGTCTGTTGTCCTTTCCTGGGACCAACTTGTGGGCCTCCCTCCCATTGTGATCCTGTTCCTCTGATGTAAACAGAATCTGAAGGAATTGTTCAATGTCTTCCCAAAGAGGGTAGTGGGTGAGAAAGATAGTCTCAAGAAGAGAAACCAAACCTGAGGTTCCTCAGAACACGTGGGATTATCAGCCTTCTGGTTATAAATATCATAGGTGGAAAAGGATTGGTAGACCATAAAATGTCTCTCATCTGCAGAAGAGGAAGATGCTATGATGTGCATAGGGTGTTTCCACAGAAGAATGGAAGGAAGTGCCTGCCCTCATAAGGAAGGGTATAGTCACATGGGAAAAGGAAGGGAGAGCTGAGGGAACAGGACTGCCCTGGTAGAGGTGTGAAGCTTCTTAGAGCACTCGGTAGGGAGGACAAAGGGAATCATTGTCACCCTATAAAATTAGAATGGCAGAAACTCATTTGTTGTAGTCTTGGACAGCCTCCTTAACAGTGTAGGTAAGTAATCACCATTGTCTGTCAGATCTTGTCCTGAAAATTCCCAGAAATGGCAAATTACTTCTCCTCCTCTGTGGGCTAGGGTAGAGAAGGAACATGACCTTTCAAACATTTAGGAGGGTCAAAGAGAAGAAACATCGGTGACCTGTTCAGGTTGTCCCAACGTGGTGGTGAACTAAAGCTTGTATGAGAGAAGAGAGCACAATCAAAAAAGCCCTCTGGAAAATAAAACCAGTACAAGAGAGGGCTATTTGAGCTCAAAGAGAATATGTAACCTCCCAGGAAAAACTTGGGTATCAAAAACAGCAGTATCCTTTTGGAAATTTTTGAAAAATCCCAGAAAAAAATCAAAAAACTTGTCAGGACTAGAGGAAGACTAGTCCATAATGGGGAGTGGAGAAGACCAGGAGGAAGAATGGGGTAAAGAATGAGGTAAGGAATTACAGGGCTAAGAAACATAGGGAAAGCAAGACAGAAATTTTTGGCAGAAATGGGAGTTAAAAAAAAGTTCCTGGTTGGGAGTTCCTCCCAATCAAAACATGTCAGTACAGATCTGTGCCCTTTTGCCAAATGGAGAATCCCTTGTTTGATGGATTGAAGAGCAATGTTGCTTTTGGTTTCTTTTCTTTGAGCCACCAAAAGATCTAGACCACAAGTAGAACAAACTCAATCCCCTCCACACCCCCCAAAAATCACTTACCTAGGTTCAGAATGGACAGCTGGCTTGGTTGTGCTCACTGATACTGACCGAAGGGTAGTAGATGGTCTGGCACTTTCCCAGACAATACACCAAATGCATTAGCCTCACAAACCACTCAGGCACTCATCTCAGTCAAATGTGTTTGGTTTATTAAACACATATACAAGACACATTAATCAGTGGTGCAGCCAGTAGTAGGGAGCCCAGCGGCAACCCCTGTCAGTTAGTTCTCAGGACCAGTTTTTACATGGGAAAATCATATCAGGTACATTTGCAACATTTAAGCTTTCTAAACAAAGTAATGTTAGCTGACCTTTAAGCTGATTGGCTGGGTCTAGTAGCAGAGAGTATAGGCAGTTTACAAAGTCCACCAGACTCTGACAAAGCACAACAATATGACTTTAAGGTCAGGGCAAAAAAACAGGTTAGGACAGGTTAAGGTCATAAGCTATAAAATTAAGATTGAGAAAATATGTCAGAACAATTGTCAGGTATTAACATTTAACACAATATATATTTAAAGAACATTTATCGCAAACACAAAAGTATATACCTTCTTCTCTGTAACTCATAGTTCTTTCTCTAAACTTGACCACATGCTCGTGACTCAAAGCAAGAAACAACAGACACAAGAACATTGAAATAACCCCATGCATCCCACTGGAACACCATAGATTAAAGATAGACATAAACAATGACAGTATTAACAGAGAGCTTAAACACTCATGGAAACTCAACATCTCTTTGATGAATAAAAAAATCATGTCAAGACAGGAAGAAAGAAATTATATGTTTAATGGAATTCAATGAAAAATAAATAAAGAGTACTGCCAAATTTGTGAGACACAAATAAAGCAGTGTTAAGAGGAAAATTCATAGTAATGAGTGACTACATAAAGAAAATGGGGAGAACTATCATGTCTATTCTAGCAACAAACCTGAAAGCTGTAGGTTTAGATTTTTTAAAGCCTACTTTAAAGTACTGGTCTTTAACACTTCAATCTGCCTTCTAGCTCATCAAAGAAGCAGGTGAAAAGAATAGTTAAGAGGAAAACTCATATCTATAAGTGCCTGCAAAACAAAACTGGAGTTAGCATACACTAACAACTTGACATCACACCTGAAAGCACTAGAACAAAAAGAGGCAAATACATCCAAGAGGTGTAGACAGCAAGAAATAATCAAACTCAGGACTGAAATCAACCAAGTAGAAACAGAACTATACAAAGAATCAATAAAAACAGGACTTGTTTCTTTGAGAAAATCAACAAGATAGATAAACCCTTGGCCTGACTAATCAGAGGGCACAGAAACAGTGTCAAAATTAATAAAATTAGAAGTAAAAAGAGAGACATAACAACATAAACTGAAGAAATTCAAAAAATCATCAGATCCTACTGAAAAGGCCTATACTCAACAAAACTGGAAAATCTGGATAAAATGGACAACTTTCTAGAGAGATAACAGATACCAAAGTTAAATCAGGAGCAGATAAACTATCTAAATAGTCGCATAACCCCTAAAAAAAATAGAAGCAGTCATTAAAAGTCTCCCCACCAAAACAAGTCCAGGACCAGATGGTTTTAGTGCAGAATTCTATCAGACCATCAAGGAAGACCTAATGCCAATTCTCCTCAAACTATTCCACAGAATAGAAACAGAAGGAACACTACCCAATTCGTTCTATGAAGCTACAATTATACTCATACCTAAACCACAGAAAGACCTAGCAAAGAAAGAGAACTACAGAACAATCTCTCTTATAAATATTGATGCAAAAATACTCAATAAAATCCTCGCAAACCAAATACAAGAACAAATCAAAATGGTCATCCACCATGATCAAGTAGGCTTTATCCCAGGAATGCAGAGATGGTTCAATATTCAGAAATCCATCAATGTAATCTACTACATAAACAAATTCAAAGAAAAAAACTACATGATCATCTCACTAGAAAGCATTTGACAAAATTCAACATCCCTTCATGGCAAAAGTCTTGGAAAGATCAGGAATTCAAGGACCATACCTAAACATAGTAAAAGCAATATACAGCAAGTTAGTAGTCAACATCAAACTAAATGGAGAGAAACTTGAAGCAATCCCACTAAGATCAGGGACTAGACAAGGCTGCCCACTCTCACCCTACCTATTCAATATAGTAATGGAAGTCCTAGCCAGAGCAATTAGACAACAAAAGGAAGTCAAAGGGATACAAATAGGAAAGGAAGGAGTCAAAATTTCACTATTTGAAGATGACATGATAGTATACATAAGTGACCCTAAAACTTCCACCAGAGAACTCCTAAAGCTGATAAACAACTTTAGCAAAGTGGCTGGCTATAAACTCAACTCAAACAAATTAGTAGCCTTCCTCTACTCAAATAATAAACAGGCTGAGAAAGAAATTAGGGGAACGACACGTTTCACAATAGTTCCAAATAATATAAAATATCTTGGAGTGAATCTAACCAAGCAAGTGAAAGATCTGTATGACAACAACTTCAAGTCTCTGAAGAAGGAAATTGAAGATCTTAGAAGATGGAAAGATCCCCCATGCTCGTGGATTGGCAGGATTAATTTAGTAAAAATGGCCATCTTGCCAAAAGCAATCTACAGATTCCGTGCAATCCCCATTAAAATTCCAAATCAATTCTTCTTAGAGACAGAAAGAGCAATTTGAAAATTTATTTGGAATAACAAAAAACCCAGGATAGTGAGAACTATTCTCAACAATAAAAGAACTTCCAGGGGAATCACCATCCCTGACCTCAAATTGTACTACAAAGCAATAGTGAAAAAAAAATTCATGGTATTGGTACAGAGACAGGCAGGAAGATCAATGGAATAGAATTGAAAATCTAGAAATGAATCCACACACCTATGGTCACTTGATCTTTGACAAAGAAGCTAAAACCATTCAGTGGAAAAAGGACAGCATTTTCAACAAATGGTGCTGGTTCAACTGGAGATCAGCATGTAGAAGAATGCAGATCAATCCAGTTTTATCCTCTTGTACAAAGCTCAATTCAATTGGATAAAAGACCTTCAAATAAAACCAGATACACTGAAAGTAATAGAAGAGATGGTGGGGAAGACTCTCGAATACCTTGGCACAGGGGGAAAGTTCCTGAACAGAACACTAATGGTTTATATTCTAAGATCAAGAATTGTTGAATGAGACCTCATAAAATTGGAAAGCTTCTGTAACACAAAGGACACTGTCAGTAGGACAAAACAGCAACCAACAGATTGGGGAAAGATAATTACCAGTCCTACATCTAATAAAGGGCTAATATCCAATATATACAAAGAACTCAAGAAATTAAACTCCAAATAACCCTATTTAAAAATGGGCTAGAGAACTAAACAAATAATTCTCAACTCAGCAAACTCGAATGGCCGAGAAGCACCTTAAGAAATGCTCAACATCCTTAGTCATCAGGGAATTGCAAATCAAAACAACCCTGAGAGACCACCTCACTTCAGTTAGAATGGCCAAGATCAAAAACTCAAGTGATAGTAGATGCTGGCAAGGATGCGGAAAAAGAGGAACACTCCTCCATTGTTGATGGGATTGCAAGCTGGTACAACCACTCTGGAATTCAGTCTAGCAATTCCTCAGAAAACTGGTCATAGCATTACCTGAGGACCCAGCTATACCACTCCTGGGCATATACCCAGAAGATGATGCAATATATAACAAGGACATATGCTCCACTATGTTCATAGCAGCCTTATTTATGATAGCCAGAAGTTGGAAAGAACCCAGATGTCCTTCAACAGAGAAATGGATACAAAAAATATGGTACATTTACACAATGGAGTATTAGTCAGTTATTAAAAATAATGAATTTGAGAAATTCTTAGGTAAGTGGAAAGAACTAGAAAATATCCTGAGTGAGGTAATGCAATCACAAATGAATACATGTGGTATTTACTCACTGATAAGTGGATATTAGCCCAAAAGCTTGGAATATCGAAGACTCAACTCACAGACCACATGAAGCTCATGAAGAAGGAAGACCAAGTGTAGATGCCTCGATCCTATTTAGAAGGAGTATCAAAATACTCAAGGGTATAACTATGGAGACAAAGTGTGAGACCGAAACTGAAAGAGGGGACATCTGAAGACCATTCCACCTGGGTATCCATCCCATCCATGTGCAGTCAGCAAAGGTAGATGCTGATGTGAATGTCAGGAAGTGCATGCTGACAGGAACCTGATATAGCTGTCTCCTTAGAGGTCTGTCAGAGTCTGACATATGCAGAGGCAGATGCTCACAGCTAACTGCTGATCTGATCAAGTGTTTCCCAATGGAGAAGTTAGAGAGAAGAGTGAAGGAGCAGAAAGTGTTAGTAGCCCCATGAGGAGAACAACAATACCAACCAACCAGAGCTCCCCAGGGTGTAAACCACCAGAATGGGACCACATAGGGAGGGACCCATGATTCTATCTATATGTAGGTGATGATGGCCTTGTCAGGCATAGGTGGTATAAGACCCCCAGGAAGGGAGGATCTCACCCAACCCTCAGGAATTCGTGGCCACCCAATAACTCACAAGACACTGAACTCAATGCAAACAGCATGCAGTATATTTCGATCAGCATGCTGAGGTCAAGACCTGTAACTCACACAGGGGCAGTGTGGTCTGACCCGGAGCTTTGGAGGCAGAGAGAATTTAAAGGCAAAAACCACAAAGAAAAAACACAAACCAGGGGAGAAACCACAACTCACAGGGAGTGAAGTGGGGTTATTGGAAAGTACCTATGAAAAGTCCAAGTCCATTACTCAGTTTGTGACAGGGTTCAAGGAACAGTCAGGGAGATTATTCTGTATAGGCTATTCTCAAGAGCCTATTCATACTCAACCATCTATCTTGTGGTCAGCTAAGTCCCTGAAACATAGAGCTCAGGAACAAGTTGACCTGCACTCTTGGTTCTGCTCAGCCTGTTAGGAGTATTTGAAAGTTTTTAACCCTTTCAGTGAGAGTTCATGAAGGCTGAACACTGAGTGGGGGGAGAGGAATTCGAGGGTGAGGAGGTGGTAGTGGAGGAGTAGGTGGGGGCACATCCTCATAGAAGCAAGAGGAGGGAGGATGAGATAGGAGGTTCCTTGAGGTGGGAGGAATGGGGTAAGGAGATAAAATCTGAAATGTAAATATAAAATCCAATAAAACAAGAAGAAATCTTAAGTGGGGAACTGTGCCCTTCCCCCAGCCTTGAACAGGCCTGCAGGAGATTTACCATAGTAGACCAAACAATAGGACCCAAGATACTTGGAGGCCTACAGACTGCTACACAAGCTGAGAAGTGTAGACTGCCTGCTAGGCTTGCCTTGAGACACCTCTGGCTGTGATTAAGGATGGATTATTCTCACTCACGCTGGCTGAATTGAGATGTTCTGGTACGGGGGGGTTGGGGTAGGGCTTCGCCTTTTTATTTAAAAGACAAACATTAAACTTCGAGCCATGATCAGAAAACTTTGTCTTGGCTACATCTTCTCTCACCCTCTGTCCCTCTTTCATTCCCACACTCCTTTCAGGTGAACCCAGTTATCCATGACTGCAGGCGGCTACAGAAAAGAGTGCAAAGAGGAAAGTTCATAACTCTAAGTGCCTTCATGAATAAACAGAAAATATTTTATACTAGAAATTTAACAGCACATAAGAAATCTCTAGAAGAAAAGAAGTGGCATCTAAGAGGGATATACTATAAGAAATAATCATTTTTAGGGATGAAATCTGAAACAGATACAAAAGAACAAACCAAAAATCAATGAATTAAATGGATGATTCATTGAGAAAATCAAGAAGGTTTTCCTTTGGGGTTACCAAAGGTTAAGCTCCTTCAACCATTCTCCTAACTCTTCCATGGGGTCACCAATCTCATTCTACTTGTTGACTATAAGTATCTGCCTCTGTCTCAGTCAGCTTCTGTTACAGCCTCTTAAAGGACAACCATGTTACTGTCTGCAAGACAACATAGCATCAGCTATAGTGTCAGGGTTTGGTGCCTGCCCATGGGATGGATCCAAAGTGGGACCAGTGACTGGTCAGCTTTTTCTTTAGTCCCTGCTCCATTTTTGTCTCTGCATTTCTTTTAGAGAGAACAATTCTGGGTTAAAATTTTTGAAGGTGAGTTGATGTCCCCATTCCTCAACAGAGGCTCATGACTAACTACTGAATGTGGTCTCTTCAAATTACATTTCCACACAGTTGGACACTTTGACAAAGGTCATCCTCATTGAGTACTGGGAGCTTCATACATCCCAGGACTCAGGGACTTTCTAGAAGTCCCTCTAACCCCCTGCAGATGCATATTTCCATAATTCTCCTGGCCTTCTGAGGAAAAAAAAAGCCACTAACAAAAGAACATATATGGGCAGGTACATGCCCAAGTCATGTAGAAGTAGAGTGCCTTGTTGGCCTGAGTGGGAGAAGTTGTGCCTTATCTTATAGATGCTTGATGCTCCAGGGAAAGGGGATACTTGTGGAGCAACTTAGAGGCCGATCAGTGGGTGAGGGGAGTGGGAGAAAACTGCCTGTCAGAGTGAAAGGGGAAGAGGGATGAGGTAAAGAACTCTAGGGGCAACATTTGGAATGTAAATAAAATAAGTTAATAAATTTTTAAAAAAATGAAAAGAAAAAAAGATAGTGAGAAAATTCAGAGTATTATAAGAGCATACTTAAAAAATTGTACCAAATGGGAAACTTTAAACGAAATAGATCATTTTATAAATCAGATAAATAAACCAAATAAACCTGTAATCTGCAATGAAATAGACTTAATCTTTAAAACATTCCCAAACAAAATAAAGCCCGGGGCCAGATGGTTTAGCACAGAATTCTACCAGAATTTTTTAGGAATTGTTAATGCCAATACTCCTAAAATTATTCTAAAAAACAAAAACAAGATATATTGTCCAATTCATTTTCTGAGGCCACAGTTAGGCAGATAATCAAACTACAGAAAGATACAACATAACAACTACAGACTAATTTTTTAATGAATATAGATAGAAAATTATGCAATAAAACACATGCAAACTGAATTTAAAAACACATCCAAATGATCATCAACAAACATTTAAATGGCTTTATCCTAGAGATGCAGGAATGGTTTAGTATAGGAAAACTAGTACATGCAATCCATTATATAAACAAACTGGAAAAAATTTATCTCAAATTTATTTCTTTACATAGAACAAAACATTTGTCAAAATCCATACCATTTCGTGATAAAAGTCTTAAAAATACTAGAGATAAAGGAATATACTTCAACATAACTAAAGTAAGTTATGAGAAAAACTCAGAGAGAGAAACTGTGGAGAGAAACTCAAAAAATTTTTGAAGAAGACAAGGTTAAACACTTTCTCCATATCTATTCTATATAGAATGTGAAGTTTCAGCCAGAACAATAACACCATTGAAGGAGATCAAGTGGATACAAACTGGTAAGGAAAGAGTCAAGGTGTGATTATTTGCAGATGATATGATAGAATCTATACATGGCCCTCAAATTCTCCCTGGTAAATCTGACAGGTAATAAAAACTTTAAGCAAACGAACTTGATACATGATTAACTGAAAAACTCATACCCCTGCTATATACCAATGACAGTCAGACTAACACTGAAATTAGGAAAACTACATATTTTCCCAACTTCCTCAAACAACAAGCAACAGTTTCCAATCAAGTGAAAGACTTGTATGATTAAAACATCAAATCTCTAAAGAAGATACCTGAAGATGGAAAAATCTCCAATGCTCATAGACTGAAAGAATTAGCATGGCCATCCTACAAAAAGTAATCTAGAAATTCATTACAATCCCCATCAAAATTTCAACACAATTTGTTACAGACCTTGAAAGGACAATTCTCAACTTTATTTAAAAAAAAAAAACACTCACAGGAAAAAAACAGAATACATAACAAAATTCTGAACAATAAAAGAAATGATGAAAGGCCAATTATACATGATTTCAAGAGCTACCACCAAGATAATTAATCCATGTCAGTGGCATAGAGGGAGACACACTGATCAATGGAATGAAACTAGGACACAGACATAAGTACACACATACATACTTGATTTTTGATAAAGAAGCCAGAAATATACACACTGGCCAAAAAAAAAAAAAAAGAAAAGAAAAGAAAAAGAAAAAAGAAAAAAAAACCCACCATATTCAACAATGGTGCTGGTCAAACAGGATACCTGTATGTAGAAGAATGCAAGTTGATTCATACATTTCCCCACTATACACAAAACTTAAGCACAATTGAATAAAAAAACCTCAACATAAAACCAGATACACTGAAACCAACAGAGGAGAAACGAAACTGAGTTCATTGGCACAGGATAAGGCTGTTTGCAGGCACTAAAACCAACAACACTTAAATGGGACCTCAGGAAACTGAAAAGCTTCTGTTAATCAAAGTCCCTAAATTGGGCAAAGGTGAAGCCTACAGAAAATAATTTTGTTGACTCAACATCCAATAAAAGATTAAATTCCAACTCTCCTTGCTCAGGTGTGGCCATATCAGTCAAAAGAACAGGTGACTGACCCAACTTTTAGCAGAAATGCCCTAACTCCCTAGACTCAGTTTCCATTTCACTGCCATCTTCCCACTTCACTACCTGCCTTGTTGCTGGACTCCTGCCTACAAGACTTCACATCCTCAGGTCCTGGCTACAGCACCAAAAACAATAGGTGCAGGTATACCTGTAAGAGAATGATATCCCCTACTACATTAAAGTCAAGCTAGCAACCAGATATCTAGTTCAAAATAAGAACAGAGGCTCCTTACTGTATCAGAGGTTATGCTGGCTGCCTAAAATCCAGGCCACAACAACCAGAAGACTAAAAAGGAAACAAACCAAAGAACAATTTACTCCTACAGTAAAGACAAACTCAGAAACCAGCATGTAAAAGTTTAATCATTCAAAGCCCAGATCCCTAAATACAATTATAAGAACATGGTGAACAACAGATATGACAACATAGCACCACTAGAGCAAGACCTTAATATTTCAGTGCAGCTGAGGCACAAGAAAATCACTTTCAAACCAACGGTATGATGATGATAGAAGTCTTTAAAAAGGAAATCCAGAAAAAAAAAATAACCTTGAAGAAATCAAGAAACCAAAACATTGGGGGAAATCAAGAGATCCTTTAAAAACTTCCAAGAAAGCCAAGAAAACAAATACATATATGTAAAGAAACAATTTAAGAACTGAAAATTAAATCAGAAACAAAAAAGAAACACAAACTGAGGAAATCCTGGAAATGAAAAATCTAGTTAAGTGAACAAGAGCTATACATACAAGCATCAACAACAGAATACAAGTGATAGAAGACAGACTCTCAGGCATGGAAGATAAGATACAATAAATAGATTCATTGGTCAAAAAATATGTTAAATCTAAAAATTTTAACACAAAACACCCAGGAAATTAGGGACACTATGAAAAGACAGAACCCAGATAAGGAGTTTAGAAGGAGTAGAATTCCAGTACCAATATTCAGAAGATATACTTAACAAAATCATGAATAAAAGTTTCCTAAGGTAAAAAAGGCCATGCCAGTAAAGATATAACAAGCTTACAGAACACAAAATAGATTGAGCAAGAAAAAGAATTCCCTGTGCCACATAATAATCAAAACTCTACACATATAGAACATGGAAGGACGATTAAAAGATGCAAGGGGAAAGGAACAAGTAACATATAAAGGGAGGAGACCTACTGGAATTAGATCCAATTTCTTAAGGTAGATTGTAAAAGCCAGAAAGGCCTAAAAATATCTTCAGGAGACTCCAAGAGACCCAGGATGTAAGCTCAGACTACTATACCTGGTAAAATGTTCAATCATCATAGATGAATAAAACAAGTAATTTCATGAGTAATCAAATTTAAACATCATCTTTCTGAAAATCCAGTGCTATATAAAGTACTAGAAGTATAATTGTAACACATGAAGTTTAACTATACCCACAAAAATACAGGCAACAAAAAATATCACACAAGAAAAACCAAAATAAAAGAAACACACATACATACACAAACACATACACGAGGTTTCTTAGAAAACTTAAAATAGTTCTACCTCAGGATCTAGGTGCAGTTATACCACTCCTGGGTATCTAACAAAAAGATGATCCATCATCCCATAAAGATATTTGCTCAGTTATGTTCATAGGAATTTTATTTGTAATAGCCCAAAACTAGAAACAACTTAGATGTCCCTCAACTGAAGAATGGATAAAGAAAATGTGACACATCTACACAATGAAATTCTATTCAGCTATTATAAACAAAGACATTAATTGTGCGGCAAATTAATGGAATTTGAGAATACCATCAGGTTGAGGTAGCCAAGTCTCAAAGGGATATTCATGGTATGTACTCACTAATAAATAGATATTATTCATAAAATACAGGTAGCATGCTACAATCTGCAGATGCAGAGAAGCTAAACAAGAAGCTTAACAAGAAGAAAGATACAAGCAAGGATGTATGAATCCCACTAAGGAGGGGGAATACACTAGTCATAAAAAGCATATGAAAGGAGAGCAGAGGGTGGAAGAAGGATTAGGAAAGGAACGGGACATCTGAGGATAAGGTGTGGGGAGGGATAGGAAAGATAGCCAGATGGACATGAAAATGAATGGAAAACTGCAATTATGGGGCTGAGGAGGTAGCAGGCATTGGCAGGATGAGATAAAAAACCAGGCATAAAGGAGGTGTCTAAGAATCAATGGGGATGACTTTAGCTGTGACTCATAGCATTGGAGATATGAAACATGAAGAGGCTACCTCCTTTAGCCACATAGGAGCCCATGCAGGGACACCAACCCACCCATAAAACATTCAACCACAAATGTATCTTGTCTACAAGAAATGCAGAGATGGGGGATGGAGCAGAGACTGAGGGAATCACCAACCAATAACTGGGCCCACTTGAGATCCATCCTATGGGCAAACACCAATCCCTGACACTATTGATGATACATTGTTAAGCTTGTAGACAGGAGTATAACACAGCTGTCCTCTAAAAGGTTCTATCCAGGAGCAGACTCAGATGCAGACACCCATAGCTCAACAGTTAATGTAGCTTGGAAACTCTTATGTAGGAACAGGAGAATGGATTTTGGACCCTCAATGGGATAGGAACTACACAGCAAGACCAAAAGAGTCAACTCATTTGAACTCTTGGGGCTCTTAGAGTCTCAACCACCAACCAAGGAATATACACTGGCTCAACCTAGGCCTCCCCACACCTGTGTAGCAGATGTGCAGGTTGGTTTTTATATGGGGTCAGGAAAACGGGAGCCAGAGCTATCCCAAAAGTTGTTGCCTGGATGTGGGATATGATCTTCTAACTAAGCTGCCTTGTCTGGCCACAGTGGGAGAGGAAACACTTAGCCTTTCAGAGAATTGATGTGCCATGCTGGATGCATATGGTGGTGAGGAGCTCACTGGCTGAGAGGAGAAGGGAAGGAGGATGAAGTGTGGGAGGTGGTGACCCGGAGGGGGCAGTGATCAGGGTGTAAAGTATATAAGAAAAAGGAAACATTTCAGAGATACACTGAGGCTTTGGATTGTTCAATTTCAGTGTAAATCCATACAATAGTAAACCAGAAGAAAAAGCTAACACTTGGCACGTCACACTCTAAAGTCTTGACTGTCTCAATTCATCAATTTTCTTTGGCATGCCATCCCACAAGATCAACAATAGTTATGGAATCTGCATTTTAAAAAAATTGATATTCAACTCAGGGGAGAACTTTTCATTCACCCAACTTGGATATAGAATATTAAATGCTCATATATTTTTTAAAATGCCACACAAACAAATCCAAAAGAAGGGAAAAGACACACATTTACATCACCACCACTACCACCACCACCAAGAAATAACAGAAATTAGCAATCATTGGTCATTAATATCTCCCAATGTCATTGGATTTAATTCACCAATTAAAAGACATCATCTAATAGAATGAATACAGAAACGGGATCTATTCTTCTGTTACATACAAGAAACATACCTCAACTTCAAATATGTCTATTACCTCAGAATAAAGGGATAGAAAGTATTTTTTCCAAGCAAATAGACCCAAGAAGCAAGCTCATGTAACTGTTCTAGAATATAAAACATAAAAAGCAAACCAAAATTAATCAAAAGAGATGGGAAAGGACATTTTATACACATAAAAGAAAAAGTGAACCAAGATGCTATTTCAGTTCCTAATATCTATGCTTGAAATGTCAGGGCACTCACATTTGTAAAAGAAACATTCCTAAAGCTTAAATCACACATTGACCCTCACACCTTAGTAGTGAGAGACTTCAATATTCTACTCTCAGCATTTGGCGTATCATTAGGACAAAACTACACAAGAAATAAAAAAAAAACTAACAGAAGTTATGATTAAAATAAACCTAATGAATAATTATAGAGCATTTTACTCAAACATAAAAAAATACATCTTCTTCTCAGTACTGTAGGGAATAATCTTAAAAATTGATCACATACTCAATCACAAAGCAATCTCAATAGAAGGTAGAAAACTGAAATAACTCCTTATATTCTATCAGACTGCTGTGGAATCAAAATGTATGTCAACCACAACAGAAACAATAGAAATCAAACATCTGACTAAATCTCCACTGAACTACTCCTAGAGTCTAGTCAGAAGAAAGACATAAAAGACTTCCTAAAATTCAATGAAAATAAATGAACAACATGCCCAAATTTATGAGACACAATGAAAACAGTGCTAACAGGAAAGTTCATAACACTAAGTGATTACTTTAAAAATGGAGAGATCTAAAAAAAGGGGAAGAGATCTTATTCTAGAAATTTAAAATCACCGTGAAGGCTCTAGAACAAGAAAAAAGTAAAAACACGCTAAAGGAGTAGACAGAAGAAAATACACTCAGGCCTCAAATCACTACCACAAAATTGTTTGTTCAGAATAAATACTCCATAGGCAAAGGCAAACCCTTATGCAAATTACCTAAAAGAAACAGAAAAAATATTCCAATTAACAAAACTAGAACCAAAAATAAATATATAACAACAGACATCAAGGAAATACAAAGAAGAATTAAATCATACTTTAAAAACCTGCAATCCACAAAACTGAAATTCTAAAATAATTGAACAATTGCTCAATAAATACCACTTAAATCAAGATCAGGTAAAAAATTTAAATAGACCTATATTTACTAAGAAAATAGAAGCAGTTATTAAAAATTTCCCAATCAATAAATCAAACAAAAAAACAAAACAACAACAAAACACAGGGCCAGTAAGTTTTAGTATAGAATGCTAGCAGAAAGCTTCTAACTCAAAACATCCAGGAAATCCAGGACACAATGAGAAGGCCAAACCTAAGGATAATAGGTATAGATGAGAATGAAGATTCCCAACTTAAAGAACCAGTAAACATCTTCAACAAAATTATAGAGGAAGAATTCCTTAACCTAGAGAAAGACATATCCATGAACATACAAGCAGCCTACAGAACCTCAAATAGACTAGATCAGAAAAGAAATTTTTCCTGACTTGTAATAATCAAAACATCAAATGCACAAAATGAAGAAAAAATACTAAAAGCAGTAAGGGAAAAAGGTAAAGTAACATAAAGGCAGACCTATAAGAATTACACCAGATTTCTCACCAGAGACTATAAAAGCCAGAAAATCCTAAACAGGTATCACACAGACCCTAAGAGAACACAAATGACAGCCCAGACTACTATACCCTGCAAAACTCTCAATTACCATAGATGGAGAAACCAAAATATTCCATGACAAAACCAAATTTATACAATATCTTCCCACAAATCCAGCACTTCACAGGATAATTGATAGAAACCTCCAACACAAGGAGGGAAAATACAACCTACAGAAAGCAAGAAAGTAATATTCCAACAACCCTAAAAGCAGATAGCTACAGAAACATAATTCCACCTCTAATAACAAAAATAACAGGAAGCAACAATCATTTTTTCTTAATATCTCTTAATATCAATGGACTCAACTCCCTAATAAAAAGACATAAACTATCAGACTGGATACATAAACAGGACCCAGAATTTTGCTGCATACAGGAAACACACCTCAGTGACAAAAACAGATACTACCTATGAGTAAAAAGATGGAAAACAATCTTCTAAG
>JANHMN010000088.1:0-36222 GCA_030674055.1 Rhabdomys pumilio | reverse complement strand
GAGTAGATTGTTGTGCAGTTTCCACATTTATGTGGGCTTTATGTTTTTTTTTTGTTGTTGTTGTTGTTGTTGCTGTTCTATCAGCTTTAGTCTGTGGTGGTCTGATAGAATACATGGGATTAATTCAATGTTCTTATATCTGTTGAGGTTTGTTTTGTGTCCAGGTATAAGGCTGATATTTGAGAAGGTATCATAAGGTTTTGAGATAAAGGTATATTCTTTTGTTTTAGGGTGAAATATTCTGTAGATATCTATTAACTCTACTTCATAACTTCTTTTACTTTCACTGTATCTCTGTTTGATTTATTTTTACATGATCCATCCATTGGTGAGAGTGGGGTGTGGAAATTTCATACTATTATTGTGTGAGATTCAATGTGTGTTTTGAGGTTTACTAGTGTTTCTTTTACAAATGTGGGTGCCCTTGCATTTGGGGCATAGATGGTCAGAATTGAGAGTTCATTCTTGTGGATTTTTCCTTTGATAAGTATGTAGTAACCTTCCTATCTTTTTTGAGAACTTTTGGTTGAAAATCTATTTTGTTGGATATTAGGGAGGCCACTCCAGCTTGTTTCTTAGGACCATTTGCTTAGAAATGTTTTCTATAATTTTAATTTGGTGGAATGTCTGTCTTTGATTCTGAGGTGTGTTTCTTGTATTCAGCAAGCTGCTGGATTCGGTTTACATGTCCAGTCTGTAAGTCTATGTCTTTTTATTGAGAAATTGAGTCCACTGATGTTGAGAGATATTAGGGACCAATGATCATTGCTTCCTGTGATTTTTGTTTTTAGAGTTGGAATTAAGTTTGTGTGTTTCTGTTCTTTTGGGTTTGTTGTGAAAAGATTAATTTCTTGTTTTTTCATGGGTTTAGTTTCCGTAATTGTGTTGGACCATTCCTTCTTTTGTCCTTTGTAGGGCTGGATTTATGGAAAGATATTGTTTAAATTTGATTTTGTCTTGGAAAACTTTGGTTTCTCCATCTATGGTAATTGAGAGTTCTGTTAAGTGTAGTAGCCTAGGCTGGCATTTTAGATTTCTTAGGGTCTGTATGACATCTGCCCAGGCTAGTCTGGCTTTTGTAGTCTCTAGTAAAAATCTGGTGTTATTCTTGTATGTCTGTCTTTATATGTTACTTGAGCTTTTTCCCCTAGTTTTTTCAATATTTTTCCCTTTTCTGTGCATTTGAGTTTTAATTATTATAGGACAAGAAGGATATCTTTTTTGGTTCCAACAATTTGGTGTTCTGTAGGCTTCTTGTATACTTATGAGCATTTCTTTCTTTAGGTTAGGAATGATTTCTTCCATAATTTTGTTGAAAATTTTTGCTTGCCCTTTAAGTTGGCAATATTTACCCTCTTCTATACCTATTATTCTCTGGTTGTGTCTTTTCATTGTGTCCTGGATTTTTTGAAAGTTTTCAGATAGGACCTCTTTGTTTTTGGTATTTGCCATGACTGTGTGCCTACGACTTTTATCTTCTGCAATTGAGATTTGCTCTTCTATCTTTTGTATTCTGTTGGTGATGCTTGCATCTGTGACTCTTGATCTCTTTTCGAGGTTTTCTATCTCCAGAGCTGTCTCCCTTTGAGTTTTCTTTAATGATTCCACTTCCATTTTTATATCCTGGATTGTTTTGTTCAATTCTTTCACCTGATTGATTTTGTTGTCTTGTATTTCTTTAAGGAATTTATGTGTGTCTTCGTTTAGAGCTTCTACTTGTTTACTTGTGTTCTTCTGGATTTTGTTAAGTGGGTTATTTATGTCTTTCTTAAAATCCTCTATCATCTTTATGAAATGATAGTTTATATCTGAATTTTGTTTTAGGGGTTTGTTTGGGTATTCAGAACTTTTTGTGGTGGGAAAATTAGGTTCTGATGCTGCAAAATCAAATTAGTTTCTGTTGCTTATGTTCTTGTGCTTGCCTGTCATCATCTGGTTATCTCTGGTGTTATCTGGCCTCCCTGTCTCTGATCAAAACCTATCCTTTCTGTGATCCTGTTATCTTGTGATCCTGTGATCCTGGGAAATCAAGCTGTGGGGAATCTAGCTGCTACTGGTGTGTGTGCTGTGTAGGATCAGATCTCTGCTCCCGGTGGGCACAGATGGGTGCTGAAAGGTGCCTGGGTTTCTGGCTGGGCAGGGAATCTGCTTTCCCAGTATGGCGATTTAGTTGTTTTTTTTTTTTTTAAATTCCAAAATAATTTATTAAATTCTAATCTGTAAACTGAACATTATTAGAGCACAATGTCTCTCAAGATTCAATCTAACATGTTATTATTTCTAGTGATCAGAAAAACAAACACCATGGTTTCAAATGACAGTAGAAATTCCTTCTATTTTAATGGTTTTTACATGAAAGAAAATGAAACCTCTTACTCCAGGGAACTACAAATGATGCCAGAGTTGTAACTAGCATTTGTTTATAAACTTAAATTTCAGGAACAGGGTGTAAGTGACTGATTTAGTGTTTTTTAGGCTTTTATGAGCACACTATACTGAAGAGAGGCATGTAGGTTCAGGTCAGTTAACAAGAGTGGTGTGCAAGGTAGGGTTAGTAAAATTCTACAGGAGTGAAAATATGGAGGTTATATACTTCATTGAAAAAAGTAAAATTCTTTTTTTAATTGGTTATTTTATGTTTTTTTTTCCTTTTTTTTGTTATTCGATATTTTATTTACATTTCAGATGCCAATTCCTTTCCACATTTCCCCTCCCTAGAAAGCCCCTATCCTGTGCCCCCTGCTTTTCCATTTGGCTTTTATACAATTTTTAAAAAAATGTTAATCAAAGGCTTTATAAGTATGGTAATGCTCAATCAGAAGTGTAACATAATACTCAACCTAGCTATGTAAACTATCTTTGACTAGTGGAGACACGTGAACTTCTGCCTCCATGCCCCCTCTCTCTTTCTCTCTTTTTCTTTCTCATTACCTAGCTTCTCATCTACTTCATCTCCTCCTCTCCTTACTCCATCTTTTCCTCTCGGTGCTCCTTCCCCCTTAGCTCCTCCTACATATTACCATTCCTGTTAAAATAAAGCTTTTCTCTCAGAATACAATTAGAGCATAATTATTCCTATTTGTACCAGTGAGGTACAAGATAGTCTTAATACCCAGTCTATCCTTTTGTTGACTAGCCAGAACCTCTGTCGTCTCTGTTGACTAGAACACTTAGTTTTGAACCTGGCTTTTTCTTGACTTTAGAATGAATGTCAGCTGAAAACCCTCCACTCAGATCTTTTTTCTCACGGTAAATAGCCAGGATTGGCTATGAGTCTATAGGTCTTCAATGCCGTCAGAAATCAAGAATAATTAAATTAACTGAAGTTATGGGAAGCACTAAGTATAACTTCTAAAACTTAGCCAATTTATAGAGACTGCTGAACACCTGGACAACCCCTATACTACCAAACTTTGGAGCATCAAATCTTCAGCCTTCTGGCCCAAACTCATCTGACAGACTTTAGTGCTGCAGAATTATTAAGGGCTGGTTACTCTATCTAGGCAGATATAATCAGTTGACTATTCTGCAAGAGTGTCCTTTTCTGGACAGTAATTTGTCTGTAGATGGAGAGAGGCAATTCTTGCCTAGTGGCTATCTCACCACAACTGCAGTAACTCCAACGATGCTCAATTTCTTCTTAGAATCCAAGACAGGAATATGTCAGGAGCAGACAGTTCTCTAATCAAAATGAACATTAATATAGAAATATTTGTGACGTCAATTCTATGGATTTCTGACGTTTTGAAATCCTACTATCCATGTTAGGTAACCTGGACTATTGTCTGTTAACTCCTCTCAGCTATTTCTAAATCAAATATAGAAAACACCCTAACAGTAGACTCAAAGTTGTGAATTTGCTATAGTCCCTTAACTCACAGGATAATTATCCCAAATCAGTTAAAAAAGTTAAAGAATGACTTGGTCTAAGCCTTGTATTTCTAAATGTGTTATACAGGCACATTGCCCATGAGAGTATCAATATTCATTTCACTTTCATATCAATAAGAAGCTCATACCAATGAAAACCTTAAATTTGAAATCCAAGTGAATTTTGTACCATTTAAGAAATTATAACTTCATCTTGATACTAAATTATACAGATTTCTACCAATAGGTTATGGCTATGCCTTAAATCCTATCTAATCCTCCCTGTTCCAACAAAATCACTACTTTTCCCCAGAGAGACAGCCCCATATTAACCACCTTAGTCCCCAAGCCTGGGGAATAGGGGCGCTGACTCTTCAACTTCTTCAAGCTGATTATGGACTTTGAGATATTAGAGGAGGGGTGGGAGGAACAGTAAATTGATAAGCTTCTGATGCTGTGTCTTCACTGCATCCAGATGGAATTCCCAGACACTGGAGGTTTAAATAGGTCTGCTCGTTTTGTTTGATGAGTAGATACTCCAAGGCTGTATATTTTGCAGTATACAATTCTCTGGACAAGTTTTAGTATCAAGAAAAAAGAATTTTTTTTCCTAGAGTGCTGATATATTTTTTTAAGATGTTGATTCTAACAACTTTTTCCCCCCTTTTATGTAGTTGGTTATAATATTTACATTTCAAGTTTTATCTTCTTATCCCATTTCCCCCACCATCCAAGAACCCCTTATCCCATCCCCCCTCCTTATATCCCTTCTATGAGGCTGTGCCCACACCTACTCCCCACCCCCACAACCCCCACCTCACCCTCTCATTTCCCCCTTTTTTGTGTTTGTTTTTTATGGGACCAAAAATCTCCTCTCCCACCTATGCCCAATAAGGCCTCCCTCCCCTATGTATACCGCTAGAGTTGTAGGTCCCTCCCTATGTGCTCCCAAGTTGTTAATGTATGCTCTTTCCATTTTCTTTTTATGGCCACTTAGAGCTATGATTTTTCCTCTCAATACTGCTTTCATGGAGTCCCACAAATTTTTATATGAAGTGTCCTTATTTTCATTTATATTTAAAATTCTTTAATTTCTTTCTTTATTTCTTCCTTGACCAAGTTATCATTGAGTAGAGCATTGTTCAGTTTCCACGTGTATGTGGGCTTTCCGTTGTTTTTGTCCATGTCAAAGATGAGTTTTGGCCCATGGTGGTCTGATAGGGTACAAGGGATTATTTCAATCTTTTTGTATCTGTTGAGGCCTGTTTTGTGACCAATTATATGGTCTATTCTTTAGAAGGTACCATGAGGTGCTGAGAAAAAGGTATATTCTTTTGTTTTAGGATGAAATGTTCTATAGATGTCAGTTAAGTCCAATTGGTTCATAACTTCTGTTAGTTTCATTGTGTCTCAATTTAGTTTCTGTTTCCATGATCTGTCCATAGCTGAGAGTGGGGTGTTGAAATCTCCCACTATTATTGTGTGGGGTGTAATATATGCTTTAAATTTTATTAAAGTTTCTTTTATGTATGTGGGTGCCCTTGCATTTGGAGCATAAATGTTCAGAATTGCAAGTTCCTCTTGGTACATTTTACCTTTGATGAATATGAAGAGTCCTTCTTTATCTTTTTTGATTACTATTGGTTGAAAATTGATTTTATTTGATATTAGAATGGCTACTCCAGCTTTTTTCTTTGGCCCATTTGCTTGTAAGATTGTATTCCATCCTTTTACTCTTAGGTAGTGTTTGTCTTTTTTACAGAGGTGTGTTTTCTGTATGCAACAAAATGCTGGGTTGTGTTTATGTATCCAGTCTGATAGTCTATGTCTTTTTATTGGAGAATTGATTCCATTGATATTAAGAGATATTAAGGAATAATGAATGTTGTTTCCTTTTATTTTTGTTATTGGCGTTGGAGTTATGTTTGTGTAGCGGTCTTCTTTTAGGGTTGTTGGAAGATTACTTTCTTGCTTTTTCTAGGTTGTAGTTTTCCTCCTTGTGTTGGAGTTTTCCCCCAATTATCCTATGAAGTGCTGGTTTTGTGTTAAAATATTGTGCAAATTTGATTTTGTCATGGAAAATTTTGGTTTCTCCATCAATATTGATTGAAAGTTTTGCTGGGTATAGTAGTCTGGGCTGGCATTTGTGTTCTTTTAGGGTCTGTATGATATCCGTCCAGGATCTTCTGGCTTTTACAGTCTCTGGTGAGAAGTCTGGTGTAATTCTTATAGGTCGTCCTTTATATGTTGCTTTACCCTTTTCCCTTACTGCTTTTAGTATTTTTTCTTTGTTTTGTACATTTGATGTTTTAATTATTATGTGATGGGAGGTATTTGTCTTCTGGTCTATAGTATTTGGAGTTCTGTAGACTTCTTGTATATTTATGGATATCTCTTTCTGTAGGTTAGGAAAGATTTCCTCTATAATTTTGTTGAAGATATTTACTGGTCCTTTAAGTTGGGAGTCTTCCCCCTCATCTATACTTATTATCCTTAGGTTTGGCCTTCTCATTGTGTCCTGGTTCTCCTGTAAGTTTTGGGTTATTAGCTTTTTGCATTTTGCATTTTCTTTGACAGTTGTGTCAATGTTTTCCATGGTATCTTCTGCACATGAGATTCTCTCTTCTATCTCTTGTATTCTGTTGGTGATACTTGTATCTATGACTCCTGATCTTTTTTTTTTTAGGTTTTCTATCTCCAGGGTAGTTTCCCTTTGTGATTTCTTTATTGTTTCTACTTCTGTTTTTAGATCTTGGAAGATTTTGTTTGATTCTTTCTCCTGTTTGGTTATTTTTTTTCCAGTTCCTTAAGGGATTTTTGTGTTTCTTCTTCTGTCTGCCTGTGTTCTCCTTAATTTCTTTGAGAGTGTTATTTATGTCTTTCTTAAAGTCCTCTAACATCATCATGAGAAGAGATTTTAATTCTGAATCCTGCTTTTCTGGTGTGATGGGGTGTTCAGGGCTTGCTATGATGGGGGAACTGGGTTTTGATGTTTCCATGTAACTTTGGATTCTGTTGCTTATGTTCTTGCGCTTGCCTTTTGCCATTTGGTTAACTCTAGTGCTCCCTGTACTTTCTGTCTCTGACTGAGGCCTCCCTTTCCAGTTATCTTGCTTGTGTCTGGTCTCCTTTGGGTCCCAATGTCTCTGTGATCTTCTCCAGCTGCTCTGAATACAATGGTATCACTAGGATGACTGAGAATATGGTATCTCCTAGGTAGCAGTTCAGCTAGGTGTCCACTGTTCTGGGTGTAATGTCTCTTCTAGGATGTCTCAGGCTAATGTGTCAACTGCTCTGAGTGCAGTGGCTCCTCTATTATGTCTCGGGATATGTTGTCTGTTTCTCTGAGTTCCTTTGGACCTCTGCCACTCTGGGTTCAGTGGATCCTCTAAGGTGGTTCAGGAGAAATTTGGTGTCCCCAGAAGCAGACCAGGCGGTGGTCTGTGTCTGGCCTCAGATCTGGGAGAGGGGCTGAAAGGGGTGTGCTATTCCTCAGGGGTGGAGTTTAGGGTTCTGCTGGGATCTGAGCACTCCCTGCACTCAGCTCTGGGCCTAGGGCAGTGAGCAGGTCTTCTTACCTACTGCTCTGTGTTCCGTGCACCCTCTAGGGTGGGTCAGGGAGGGATCCGGTGTCCCCAGAAGCAGACCGGGCGGGAGTCTACATCTGGCCTCACATCCAGGAGAGAGGCCAAAGGGCTATTTTATGTTTTTACATAACAGATATTGCCTCCCTTCCCAGATTCCCCTTCACAAACCCTTTCTCCTGCTTCTATGAGGATACTCCTCCACCAGCCCATCCATTCTCACCTCAAGGCCCTAGCATCCCCCTTCACTGGGGGAGTCGAGCTTCCACAGGACCAAGGGCCTCCCCTCCTGTTGATGCCAAATAAGGCAATCCTCTGCTAGATATGTCATGAGTCCCTCCATGTATACTTTTTGAGTAGTGCTTAATCCCTGGGAGCTCTGAGATGTCTAGCTGGTTCATTTTGTTCTTTCTTTGGGGTTACAAACCATTCAACTATGTCAGTTCTTCTCCTATCTTCTCCATTG
The DNA here is from genome assembly GCA_030674055.1 of Rhabdomys pumilio. Classification (NCBI taxonomy): domain Eukaryota; kingdom Metazoa; phylum Chordata; class Mammalia; order Rodentia; family Muridae; genus Rhabdomys; species Rhabdomys pumilio. The sequence continues at coordinate 28,302 of JANHMN010000088.1, read as the reverse complement.
GGGTCTCTGTGCTCAGTCTGATGGTTGGCTGAGAGCAACCACATTTGTAATTGGTCAGGTTCTAGCAAAGCCTCTCAGGGGACTTTCAGCAAGTACTTCTTGGCATCAGCAATAGTGTCTGGGTTTAGTGTCTACAAATGAGATGAATCCCTAGGTGGAGCAGTCTCTTGATAGCCTTACCTCAGATTCTGCTCCACTCTTTGTTTCTGCATTTTTCTTACACAGGCGCAATTCTGGGGTAATTTTTGAGATGCATGAGTGGCTTCATCACTCAGCAAGGGGCTGTGCCTCACCACTAGATATAGTCTCTACTGGTTCTATTTCCCCTTTGTTGAGTATTTTGGTTAATGCTCTTCTAGTTGCGTACTAGGAAACTCTTGCTTCTCTAGCATCTGAAACGTTCTAGTGGCTGCCCCCAGTTCCCCTCGCCCACTGCTACATACCTACATTCAATTAATTGTCCTTCTGTACTTCTCCCACATCTCCTCTCATACCTGATCCTGCTCCCCTTTTCCATCAACTTCTTTCCCTTCCAGGTCCCTCTCAACCTCTACGTCTCATGATAATTTTGTTCCTCTTTCTAAAAAGAAATGAATGATCCATACTTTTCTCTTCCTTTTTCTTGAATTTCATATGCTGTGTGAATTGTTATAGTGGGTATCCTAAGATTTTTGGCTAATATCTACTTAACAGTGAACACAAACCATGTGTGTTCTTCTGTGACTGGCTTACCTCACTCAAGATTATATTTTCTAGTTCCATCTATTTCCCTACAAAACTCATTGTTTTTAATAGCTGAATAGTATCCAGTTGTGTAAATGAACCACATTTTCACTATCCATTTTTTCATTGTGAATATTTGAGTTTTTTCCAGCTTCTGACTATCACAATAAAGGCACCATGAACATAATCGAACATGTTCATGATGGGGCATCTTCTGGGTATATGCCCAAGGGTGGTATAGCTAGGTCTTCAGGTAGATCTAATTCCAATTTTGTGAGGAACCTCCAGAATGATTTCTAAAGTGTTTGTGCCAGCTTGAAATTCCACCAGCAATGAAAGAATGTTCCTCTTTCTCCTCATCCTCACCTACATCCTCCCTTACTTGAGTGTTTTATCTTAGCCATTCTGACTGGTGTAAGAGGACTCTCAGGGTGGTTTTGATTTGCACTTCCCTGATGACTAGGGATGTTGAACATTTAAGTGTTTCTCAGACATTCAAGATTCCTCTGCTGTGAGTTCTCTCTTTAGTTCTATACCCCATAGACTCTGTGGGTGGTACATGTTTCACTATGGTAATAGCAGGCTTATTTGTGATAGCCAGAATCTAGAAACAACCCAGATGTTCCACAATGGAAGATTGGACACATAAAATGTGGTTCATTTACACTATGTAATACTATTCTGTTATTAAGAATCAGGGCACCATGAGATTATCAGACAAATGAATGGAACTAGAAAATATTATCCTGAGTATGGTAACTCAGACCCAAAATGACATGCATGCTATGTACTCACTAATAAGTGTATATTAGTCAAAACATTACAGAATACCCAAAATACAATCCACAGATTGGTCCAAGTGAGGATGAATCATTCCCACTTGTGTGAGAGAAGAAAGCAATTACAGTGGGGACAGAGAGAGGGAGGGATCTGAGTGGGTAAAGGGACAGGGAGGGGGAAATAGGTACATGAACTGATATGAGGAGGTCAGGAGTGCATCCCTGAGGGCCAGCAAAATGAATGGAAACAGGCAACCACTGGAGTTGGTGGGGGTAGGACCCTCTAGAATGTACCAGAGACCTTGGAGGTGACAGATGCTCATGAATCTGAGTGAGGGACAAATAGTGGGGACAAGAAATTGTAGAAGCTACCTACAGAAAAAGATAGGGCATCAAATGGATGGATAGATTTGCCATTCCACAGTCAAAATCTCTGATCCCTATCTAAAAAACTGCAGAGACAAAAATGGAGAAGAGAGTGAAGGAAAAAGAGCTCCAGTGACTGGTCCATCTTTGGATTCAGCTCAAGAAGATGCTTCAAGCCCTGACACTATTACTGATGCTATGGTGTACTTATAGATAGGAGATTGCTGGCCCTCTGTGAGGCACAACAGCTAGCTGAAAGAACCATATGCAGATATTTATACCTACCTGATAGACAGAAGCTCTCGAGCGCTTTGGTTGAATTAGGGAAAGGCTGGAAGAAGCTGAGGAGGTGGGAAATCCCATAAAAAGACCAGCAGTGTAAACTAACCTGGACCTCAGAGATCTCTTTGACACTGAGCCACAAAGTAAGCAGCATATAATAGCTGATATGAGGCCCCAACACATATACAGCAGAATACTGCCTAGTCTGGCCTCATTGAGAGAAGAAGCACCTAACTTGTGAGAGAATTGAGAACCCAGAAATGAGGGAGGTCTGGTAGGGTGTGGAGGTGGAGTGGGGACATCATCCTGGACACAGGGGAGGAGAAATGGGATGAGGAACCATCAAAGGGTGGACAAGAAGGGGGATAATGACTGGATTGTGAAAAAGATTGAATAACAACAACAACAACAACAATAATAATAATAAATAATTACTGAGAATGCAAACTAAAATATTAGTGATCCCTTTTTACTAAAATCATATTCTCCTCCATCTATTAAAATACACAAGATACAAAAAGTAATGGTTTTCACATGAATTCTTGCAGAAGAAGCACCTCCACCTTGAAGGAGGAACACATTAGTACATTCCAAACTCTGCGTATAAAGGCCCTAGAAATAGGACCTTTGATGATAGATGTAAAGAAATTCTGGGCTTCAGGTTTCCATCAGTGCCCTGGAGCTGCCCTTGTGCTACAGCTCTCCTCACCTCAATCCCACTGAAATAAAGTTTGACTCCCCGCTATTTCCCCATGAGTGCTGACACATCCATGCTCACAGGCTCACAGCCACACAGACTCAGAGAGATAGCTTGATCTCCAGGAGTTCTGATACACCCAGGTTCACAGGCTCACAGGACAAAGAAGCTCCAGTTAAAGACAGCAAGGCCAGCCAACTCCAAAGATTACCATATGGCTAGAGCATAAGCAACATAATCCAATGCTACTTGGGTTCATCAAAATCCAGTTCTCCCACCACAACAATCCCTAAATACCTCAACACACCTGAAAAGCACGATTCAGATATAAACTCCTGTCTCATGATAATGATAGAGGATGTTAAGAAGGACATAAATAATTGCCTTAAAGAAATACAGGAAAACACAGGTAAACAGGTAGAACCCCTAAAAGAGGAAACACATAAATCCATTAAAGAAATACAGTAAAACATAACCAAACAGGAAAAGGAATTGAACAAAACCATCCACTATCTAAAATATTCAAATAGAAACAATGACAAAAGCAGAAAGGGACACAACCCTAGAGATAGAATACCTAGAAAAAAAATCAGGAGTCATAGATGCAAGCAAACCCAACAGAATACAAGAACTTGAAGACAAAGCCTTAGGTGTAGATGATACCATAGAATCTTTGACTCAACAGTCCATAAAAATGCAAAATGCAAAAACCACCTAAGCCAAAACATACATGAAATCCAGGACATGATGAGAAGAACAAACCTAAGGATAATAGGTATATAAGAGAGTAGAGATTCCCAACTCAAAGGGCCAGTAAACATCTTCAACAAAATTGTAGAAGAAGTCTCCCCTAACACAAAGAATGAGATGCCCATAAACATAAAAAAGCCTACAGAATGCCAAATAGATGGGCCAGAAAAGAAATACCTTCTATCACATAATAATCAAACCCCAAATGCACAGAACAAAAAAAGAATATTAAAAGCAGTAAGGGAAAAAGGCCAAGTAACATATAAAGGCAGACTTATTAATATTACATCAGACTTTTCAACAGAGAAGAAGCCAGAAGATCTTGAGCAGACAGCATACAGTCCCGAAGAGCAAAAATTCCAGTCCAGGTTACCTTACCCAGCAAAACTCTCAATTACCACAAATGGAGAAACCATGATATTTCATGAGGAAACCAAAGTCAAACAATATCTTCCCACAAATCTAGCCCTACAAAGGATACTAAATAGAAACTCCAACACGGAGGAAAACCACATCTAAGGAAAAGCAAGAAATTAATCTTCTTACAAGAAACCAAAAAGAAGAGAGCCACAAAAACATAACTCCACCTCTAACAACCAAAATAACAGGAAGCAATAATCATTAGTCCTTAATATCTTTTAACATCAATGGACTCAACTCCTCAATAGAAAGACATAGTCTAACAGACTGGATACATTACCAGGACCCAGCTTATATGTTTATTTTCACTTTTCTACATTTTCTACAGGCTGCCAGTTAGACTGGCACCATTTCTTGAAGATCTTTTCTTTTTTTTTTTCCATTGTATATTTCTGGCTTCTTTGTCAAAGATCAAGTGTCTGTAAGTGTGTGGTTTGATGTCTTGGTCATCAATTCTATTGATCAATCTGCCTGTCTCTATACTAAAGCCAGGCAGTTTTCAATCACTATTGTTCTGCAGTATAGCTTGGGGTCAAGGATGGTGATTCTCCAGAATTTTTTTTTATTGTATATTTTGTTTACATTTCAGATGCCATCCCCTTTCCCCATTTACCCTCCCTAGAAAACACCTATCCCGTGCCCCCTTTTCCTTTTTCTTTTATACAATTTTTTAAAATGTTAATAGAAGGCTTTGTAAGTATGGTAATGTTCAATCAGAAGTGTAACCCAACACCCAACCTAGATATACAAACTATCTTTGACTGGTGGAGTCACGTCAACATCTGCCTGCATGCCCCCTCTCTCTCAGAAATTCTTTTATTGTTAAAAATTGTTTTTGATATTTTGGTTTGCTTGTTTATTTGTTTTTCTAGATGAATTTGAGAATTGCTTTCCTTTTCTTTGAAAAATTGTGTTGGGATTTTGATGATTACATTGAATCTGTAGATTGCTTTTGGTAGCATGGCCATTTTCACTATGTTAATTCTACGAATCCATAAGCATGGAAGATCTCTTCATTTCTGGGATTTTCATCAATTTGTTTCTAGAGAGACTTTTGTTGTCATACAGATGTTTCACTTGGTTGGTTAGAGTTACCCCCAAGATATTATACATTATTTGTGACTATTGTGATATGTATTATTTTTCTAATTTTTTAAGCCTATTTATCTTTTGTGTAAAGAAAAGCTACTATTTTCTTGTTGTTGTTGTTGTCATAATTGTTATTTCTTAATTTTATATTCAGCCACTTTGCTGACGTTCTCAGCAGTAGATCTTCTCTGGTAGACTTTTTGGGACTGCTTATGCATACTATCTTATCATCTGCAAATGGTGATATCTTGGCTTTTTTTTCCAATTTGTATCCCCTTAATCTCTTTTTGTTGTCTTATTGCTCTAGCTAGAACTTTGAGTACTATATTCAATAGTATATAGGGGGAGTAAAAGGCGAGAGTGAGCATCTGTCTCTTGCCCCTGATTTTAGTGGGATTGCTTCAAGTATCTCTCTATTGAATTTGATATTGGATGTTGGTTTGCAGTGATTGCTTTTATTATGTTTATATAGGGCCTTGAATACCTGAGATCTCCAATACTTTTAAGATGAAAAGATATTGTTTTCTCAATTTTTTTTAGCATCTAATAAAATGATCATGTGATTTTTTTCTTTAAGTTTGTTTACATAGTAGATTACATAAATGGATTTTCATATATTGAACTAACCTTGCATCTCTGGGATGAAGCCTACTTGATAATGATGAATGATGGTTTTGATGTGTTCTTGGATTTGGTTTGAAGGAAATTTTATTGAGTAGTTTTGCATCGATATTCGGAAGTGAAATGGTCTGAAGTTCTTTCTGTTGGGTGCTTGTGTGGTTTAGGTATTAAAGTAATTGTGGCTTCATAGAATGAAGTCGCTAGTGTTTCCCCAGTTTCAATTTTATAAAATTATTGGAGGAGTATTGGTATTAGGTTTTCTTTGAAGGTCTGGTAGAATGCTGCCCTAAAGCCATCTGGCCCTGGGCTTACTGTGTGTGTGTGTGTGTGTGTGTGTGTGTGTGTGTGTGTGTTGTTTGTTTGTTTAGGAGGATTTTAATGAATTCTTCTACTTCCTTAGGGGATATGGGCCTATCTAGATATTTTATCTCCTGTTAATTTAACTTTGCTATGTAGTATATCTGTCTAGAAAATCATCCATTTCATTTAGATTTTCCAGTTTTGTTGAGTATAGGCTTTTGTAGTAGGATCTAATGATTTTTTTTAATTTCCTCAGTTTTGGTAGCTATGTCTCCCTTTTCATTTCTTATCTTGTTAACTGAAATACTGTCTCTGTGCCCTTCATTTGTTTGACTGGGGGTTTATCTATTTTGTAGATTCTCTCAATGAACCAGCTTTTAGTTTTGTTGATTCTTTATATCATTCTTTTTGTTCCTTTTTGTTTATTTCTGCCCTGATTTTTTGACTATTTGCTGCCGTCTACTCTTCTTGGGTCTTATTGTTTCTTTGGGTTCTTGGGCTTTAACATGTGCTGTTAAGATGCTAGTAGCATCTGTCCAATTTCTTTACTAGGGCACTCAGTGCTATGTATTTTCCTCTTAGCACTGCTTTCATTGTGTCTCATAAGTTTGGGTATGCTGTACCATCGTTTACATTTAATTCTAGGAAGTCTTTAATTTCTTTCTTTATTTCTTTCCTGATCAAGTTATCATTGAGTAGAGTTGTTCAGCTTCCATAAGTATGTGGGTTTTCTGTTGTTTTTGTTATATTGAAGTCTAGTCTTTGTAAATGGTGATCTGATAGGACGCATGGGATTATTTCAATTTTCTTGCATCAGATGAGGCTTGTTTTGTGACCAATTATATAGTTAGTTTTTAAAGAAGGTACCACAAGGTGCTGAGAAGACAGTATATTGTTTTGCTTTAGAATAAAATGTTCTGTATATAACTGTTAAATCTATTTGGTTCATCACCTCTATGAATTTTAGTATGTCTCTGCTTAGTTTCTGTTTCAATGACCTGTCCATTACTGAGATTGTAGTGGTGAAGTCTCCCACTATTATTGTATGATATTCAATGTGTGTTTTAAGCTTTAGTAAAGTTTCTTGTATGAATGTAGATTCTCTTGTATTTGAGTCATAGATAATCAGAATTGAGACTTTTTCTTGTGTGGGTTTTTCCTTTGATGAATATAAAGTGTCCTTCCCCATCTCACTTGATAACATTTGGTTAAAAGTCTATTTTATTGAATATTATGATGGCAATTCTAGCTTGTTTCTTTGACCATTTGCTTGAAATACTTTTTTCCAACCTTTTACTCTGAGGTAGTATCTGTCTTTGTTATTGAACTATGTTTCTTGTATGCAAATAATGGTGGGAACTGATTGTGTATCCAGTCTGTTAGCTTATATATTTTTATTAAGGAATTGAGTCTATTGATTTTGAGAGATATTAAAGACTGATAATCATTAGTTATTGTTATTTTTGTCATTGCATGTGGAATTCTGTGCATGTGATTTTCTCCTTTCAGTTTTGTTATGAGATGATTAATACCTTGTCTTTTCTTCGGTGTAGGTACCTTCCTTATGTTGGAATTTTTCTTCTAGAATTCTCTGTAGGGCTGAAATGGTAGATAGACATTGTTGGAATTCAGTTTTGTCCTGGAATATTTTGGTTTCTCCATCTATGATGATTGAATTTTTTGCTGGGTATACTAACCTGGGCTACCATTTGTGTTCTCTTAGTCTGCATGACCTCTGTTCAGGCCCTTCTGGTTTTTACTGTCTCTGTTAGAAGTCTGATATAATTCTGATAAATATGCCTTCATATTGTACTTGTCCTTTTCCTCTTAGAACTTTTAATGCTCTTTTTGTTTTTTCAGCTGTGCATTTAGTGTTTGATTATTATGTGAGGAGAGGATTTTCATTTCAGTCTTTCACTGTGTCCCTGATTTCCTTAATGTTTTGGGTTAGGAGGTTTTTCTGTTTCAAATTTTCTTTCACCATTGTGTCAATTTCTTCTGAAGTGTCTTCTACACCTGAGATTCTGTCTTCTCTCTTTAGTATTCCATTGGTGATGCTTATGTCTGTATTTCCTGATGTCATTCCTAGGTTTTCTATTTCCAGGGTTGTCTCCATTTGTGTTTTATTTTTTTTCTTTCACTTTTATGTCTTTGACTGCTTTGTTCAATTCCTTCAGCTGTTTGATTGTGTTTTCCTGTATTTCTTTAAGAGATTTATTTGTTTTCTCTTTAAGGGCTTCCTGTTGTTTGCCTGTATTTTCCTGTATTTCTTTCATTGAGTTATTTATATCCTCCTTAAAAGTCTCTATTATCTTCATGAGACACGATTTTAGGTCAGCATCCTGTTTTTCAGGTGAGTTGATTTATGCAGGGCTTGCTATGCTGGAAGAACTGTGTTCTGATGATACCAAAGTATCTGTTGCTTATAGTCTTGCTGTTTTCTCTTAACATCTAGTTATATCTGGTGTTATGTGACCTGGATGCTTCTGTCTGGAGCCTGCCTACTATGTCTCCAGGTTGATGCTGGTCTCCTTAGAGGCCTATGGCCCTGGCTGTAGCAGTCCTCCTGTGAGGCCTGCAAACTTTGGTGTCTTCAGAGGGGTAGACAAACTGCTGATTTTTACCCTGCATGTAGCTGATCTTCTGGAAGGCCTTCATACTTTTGGGTATTCAGAGGATCATCCAAGCTGTTGTCCTGCACCTAGCTGTTCTCTTGGGAGGCCTTCAGACTCTTCAGTCAGTTGCCCGGCATGCAGGAAGACTCCAGAGAAGCCTTCAGATTGTGGGATCTTTAGAGGAGTAGACAAGCTGGTAATCTGCCCCAGTGTAAGGCACACTTTCCAAGGGGGAGCAGAGTTTGGGAAAGGAGGAATGGGTCCCAAGTCTACCAGGTTCCTCAGGCTTTCTAACTTCTGTGGCTGTTCTGGAGGGTCCCTTACCTGTTGCCCTAAATGTAGCAAGATTCCTGGGAGGCCTTCAAACTGTTGGGTCTTCAGAGGAGCAGACGTGCTGATGATCTGCCTGCACAGAAGGCGTATGCCAGAAGGGTGCATTCTCATTCTTAAATAGACTAATTCAATATTAATTAGAGTTCTAGTGACAGCTTATGCTATTATTTTTTAGTTTCTATATTTTTGAAGTCAATTGGATACTGTACCTTTAAAAAGTGATGCATTTTTATGAATTTTTTCAGAATATTTCACAAACTATTTTAATCACTCTCAAACATATTTTTTATTTAATCCACCAAAGCTTTCTACTATAAATCATATAATTCTGTGTGGTAAAATAATATATTATGTTTCCTTTTATGTTTACCCACAGATCAAGTATTAAAAATATAGTCAACAAATTTTATCCAGAAAATTAATTTCTAAATCATAACATTTGTAGCAAAATCATATCAATTTGAAATTATTTTACTAAAAATGAACCAGATAAATAAAATCAATAACAACTCTTACTCACATACACCCATATTAATTTTGCATACATAAAAATATGAAGAAAGTAACTTTTAAGTTTCATGACCTTAAAAACGTATCTCTGACATGGAATAAGGATCCCCAAGGGAAGTGAAAAAAAAGAGAATAGCATCAGGGGAGCAAAAGAGGATAAATGTTTAGAGGAAGTGATAAAGTAAAACATATTTTAAATGAAAAAAAGAGCATGAAAAAGATGGTAATCAATATGATTAACTACATAAGATAATGAGTTTATCAAAGTCCTGAAAATCAATGTATGCTAGATAGAATATAAAGAGTAGAGAATATTAGAGGATACTCAGAAAAGAGTCCTATGCACCAAATATAATCAACTACCACAAATGAGTAAAAGAACTGAAGAATGTTAAGGAGTTGAACATAATTATATCATTTGCTCTCCAAAGAGTATTGTGTGAACAAGTTAAGATACATGAAAAGTGTTCAGCTTCCATTGGAATTAGGGTAATGGAAATAATCTCTAATATATCAATATGGGAAGGTGAACTGATGAATTTCATAGTGGCAGTGACATTGTATATTTACTGGCTAACATATGTTGTTAGTGAGCATGAAAGTTGGAACAAACATGAAAAGGCAAACAGTGAATAATGCCAGTCATAACTGGAATTGTCAAACTTTGACCTCACCAATGTTCACAGAAGAATATTTGTACCAGATAGTGGAGAAAACACATAAGAGATTAATTATAGAGGAAAAAGACATATTTCTATATGCCAAATTTTTTAGAAATAAGTTTAGTTTTCTGATCTCACATGATAATTTTGAATATATTTGATGGGTTAATTGATCTATTTGATTCCTATGAAAATCCAATGTTGATCTGTGACTCATAGTCTAACTAAGCAAAGTACAGAGATTTGGAGCAGATAACTGAGGTCAGTTCAAAAAACTAGGTTCTGTCTGTAAGGCAAAATTTCTGGAGCAGAGGCAGGGAAAACAAGGGCATGCCAGAAGACTTAAAGATTTTTAGTGTCTCCAGTACTGAATAGGTGGCTTATGGTTTTTGATTCTTCATTTGTTTTCCTGTGTTTTTATTCCATTGTTCATTTTGAGATAAAATTTTTGTGTATCACTAGTTTTCCTGGGTTTGCTATGGTGACCGGTCTGTTTTCAACCTCACAGATATCTCTAGCCTCTGTCTCCAGAAATACAGAGTTAAATGATTGTACATCAAACTGATACTCAGTCATGAGGTTTTATTAGAGTTAATTGTATACAAAGATATTGACTTATTTACTGTGATTAAGGAAAATTTAAAAGTAATTATTTAAGTTGAAGGCATTTTTACGTATTTAGAGTGTTAGTTCACTATGATAGTCATGGTAGAAAGCAGATAGCCATGGCACTGGAGCATTCATGGAGAGGTTTATATTTTAATCCACAGGCAGCCAGCAGAGAGAGAGAGAGAGAGAGAGAGAGAGAGAGAGAGAGAGAGAGACAGACAGAGAAAGAAAAGGAAAGAGAGAGAGAGAGAGAGAGAGAGAGACAGAGACAGAGACAGAGACAGAGAACTTAGAACAGTCTTTTGAAATTTCAAAGCCCATTTTTCAGAATACACCCCACCTTAAACACACAAAAGGCTCCAGCAACTTTTGAAAGAATATACCTCCTTATTTAAATAGTACATAATTGTGAAAAAATTCAAATATATTACCCTATGGGAGCTTGCTTATTCAAACTACCACTATAATATATGATCATTAAATTATGTTTACCAGAAAATGAAATGATTTAATTAATAGATATCCATGGTATACATGAAAAATATATGGCAACATATTAGCACTTTAATCTTAAGAAATTAAAATTCCTTCTTACTAGAGGTCAACACATCTGTTGACAATATTTCTATGTGATCTTAGTGTGGCAAGAGTTAGAGTATGCTTAGACTCAGTATGTTTCTGTTACAGGCAATACTGCTTAATAAGCCCATGCATCTTAAAACAATATACCTTCCTTAAGCTGGAAGCCTGTTATATAGAACACATTTTTTCTGCCCTTGGTATTCCAAGGGTCAGATTGTTCTTGTGCCATGTTCTGTGTGTTTGTAACATACAACTGTTTGCAACTGAATGTAACATCACTTCTCTTCATTGTGCAGTACATTGTTGAATCAAAGAGCTAATAAATAGCAACAAGTCTTTATATTTAATTGCACTTGCAGGCTCTACTCAACAAAAAAGTGTCAACAAGGACATGGTAGGTTGGTGGAATTCAAGGGTCTTCAGTAGCAACTAAAGGAATTAAATTGGATGCTGTGATGTCATATTAGGCTTGAGTAAATAGTACTTTTGACAGTGAATCAAAATAGGCATTGTCACTGTTCAAAACAAACATGAGAGAAACTCTAATTAATCATCGGTTTGACCATGGAGCTGCAACATGATGGACTATAGAATAGGACATGGAAACCAAAGGACAGTAGAAACACAGATGAGGCATCACTTTCCTGCTGTGTTTTGGCCACAACAAAATATATTACTTACCCAGTGTGAGAAGTATTTTCAGCTGTGCCTACCCCTTAGAGTTGACTTTGTATAAAGCCATATTGCCAAAGGTATTTATCAGCTGTAGAAGCTGTCTTTTAGAATTTTGGTATTCTATCAATCATAAATAGTGATACATTGACTTATTCCTTTTCAATTTCTATCATTTTGATATCCTTTAGTTGTGTTATTTCTCTGGCTAGAACCTCACATAGTATATTGAATAGATAGGGAGAAAGTGGGTAGCCTTGTCTTGTCCCTGATTTTAGTGAAAATGCTTTAATTTTCTGTCCATTTTGTTTGTTGTTGGCTATTGGCTTCCCTGCAATGCTTTGATTATGTTTATATGTGTGCTCCATATGCCTTTTTCTGTAATACTTTTAACATGAAGGGGTATTGAAGCTTATCAAAGGCTTTTTCAGCATCTTATGAGAAAATCACGTGATTTTTTTTCCATTTGTATGGTAGGTTATGTAATGGATTTTCATATATCAAACCATCCATGCTTCCCTGGGATGAAACCTACTCAATCTTGATGGATGATGTCACTGATGTGTTCCTGGATTTTGTTTGTGAGTATTTTATTGAGTATTTTTTTGCATCAATGTGTCTGTGCATACTTGCCTATACAAAGCATCTTAATTCTTTTCCTTTCCTTTCTCTTTTGTTTCCAAGTAGTTAACCAGCTTAGTCAGAGAAGCTTTCTGATTTGATACTAGCTGACTGGATACTATAGTTGACCTGTGCTTAAAATAAATCCTTTTACTTAATTCTTAGCTGTCTTTCTCTGAGGTGCTAAATGACAGAGACTGTGCCCCGCGCAATCATCTCTCCAGCAAGAATGCACGCGGGCACCAGGATCCTTCTGCAGCAAGCGTTTATTGCGATGAAAGGAGGAAGAGAGAGAGCCCCAAAATGGCACTGCTTATATACACCCTAGGGTGGTGTGGACATATCTGATTGGCTGCTTGCTCATAACCCCGTATGACGTCCCGGGCTGGGCAGTGACTTGGCACGCTTTCACCACTTGTACATGCGCAATTTACTTGTTTACCCGCGGGAGCGCAGGATGCCAGTGCCATCTTGTAATGACGAATGCTGTCACAGCTCACCGCAGCTCTCTACAAGAGACTGTAGTTTCTAGACTCAGAGGAACTCAGGCTGTTCAGCTACCACTGCAAAGTAACTTAAGATGTTATACAGGTAAACATCTTATTATAGAAAAGGCAACTCTAACTATTTCACATGACCAAGTCTTGCCCCTACCAACACTCTTCACCTAAAGCTTACCTCAAGTGAAAACCAAGGAAGAACTGCCTCACCTAGTCCCCAGTAGCTGAAGAATTGGAACAATGTTTTGGTATAATTTATTTTAATCACAGCTATTCTAGTTGGTAAATGTAAAAATCTCAATATATGTAGGTTTTTATTTCTGTGAAGAGACACCTTGCTTATAAAATCTTGTATTAAAAGAAAACCTTTAATTCAAGTTGACTTACAACTCAGAGGTCTAGCCTAGTGTTATCAGCAGGAATCATGGTGCCATGCAGACAGACAGGGTACTTTAGGAGCTAAGGGTTCTCCTTCAGCAGGCAGTAGGAAAACAATGCCACAATGCTTTACTGAGCCTGGCTTGAATAGGTGAGATCTCAATGACCATCCACAGTGTTATACTTCTCCTATAAAACCATAACTCCTAATATGGCCGCTTCCTATGAGACTATGGGGTCATTTTCTTTCAAAGCAGGACATTCTAATACATTTTCTTAGTAGATAGGTATGTCAAACCTTCTGGGGAAGCAATGTAAAAACCTACTGCAGTGTAAACCTCCAACACTCTTAAAGAGTGACCATAGCAATGTTTCCTAGTACTTTGGGATCTGAAGTCTGAATTGGCCATGTTCTACTCCCAGGCTCCTTACAGAAGGATATCAGCCCAGCCACCAAACCTTTAACTTACAATTTGTCATGCTTACAAGATGTGCTGTAGTAATGGAGATGTAGAACTTGTGGGAATGGTCAACCAGTGAGTGGTCCAAACTGAGGCTTACATCTTGAGAGGGACCCCATATCTCACACTGCCTGTATGTCTATGAACCAGAGGCAGAACAGCTGAGAGAACACAAATTGAACTAAACATGACTGGCAAAAAATGTGTGAATGACAGATATTGTGTTATACTCATAGATCTGTGCAGCGGTGGGCTGTGAGAAGCAGCTGGGTGCTTGGTTGATCATAAGTCCATACCTCCCACACCAGGCTGGTTGGAGACTGATGGACAGTGAAGACACAGGTGGAGTCAACAGCAGAGACAATAATGAACCCTTCCTGCTCTCACCCTGTCCTTAGCTGGGAGATCATCACCAGATGCAATTTCTTTGACAAGGGATGTATTTCTTCTTAAATATCTTTAATTTTCTTGGTTTGTTCATCTTTATTGATTCAGTTCCATTTTCAGATCCTGTAAAGTTTTATTTATTTACTTCAACTGTTTAGTTTTTCTTGGCTTTCTTTAAGAGATTTATTTACTTCCACCAAGTTTTTGTGTGTTTTCCTGATTGTCTTCATGGGATTTATTTACATTCTCTATAAGGACATCTATCATCTTTACATAATCTGTGTTATAGCCTTTTCTTTTTGCTTCAGGAATGTAGAATATTTAGAGTCATATGTGATAGGAGACCTCTGTTCTAGTGTAGATGTGTTGCCTTAACTGTTATTGTGCTGTTATGTCATCACATATGTGTCTAGGATAGGGATAATTATATGTCTCAGAGCTGATTTTTTAATATTTGTATTTGTTAGATGGATGTATTTTTTCTTAGATTATGTTACCTCTCTGGATATATCAATAGTGTAATAGTAGTTTTACTTGCTGACTCAGCTGATGTGTTCACATAGAAGGACTTTTTGTATTAGAAAAATTAGGCAGAAAGAAAAGTGGAAAAGGTCCTTGTGATCTGTTGGAGATGGGTTCCAAGGAAAAGGAGATTAAAATATTCTGCTATAGAGTTGTAAATAATACTGATGGAATTGGCTTCAGGGGCAGTAGAAGAGTGTTAGGTCTGTTTCAGCCTGCCTTTTTTGGGGGGTTATATTGAAATTGGTGTTTGATAAAAGCAACAAGTGGGGAAAGCCAGAAATAAGTCAAAACCTGTGGAATCCATAGGAGATAGAAAGACAAGAGCACAGAAGGTTGCAAAGCTGGGAATGGTGTGTTCGGGTGTTGTGTAGGACAACCCCCAAAACAGAAGGTGTGTGGGGAGCTTACTTGGTTTTCTAGAGGAGATGGCTTGCCTATAGTTTACCAGGTCCTGTCTGTTGAATTTTGAGCTTGCATACACCAGTAACTGGGGAAGATGGAATAGAGGGGTATAATCTGTGCTATCCACTAAAGATAGAGGAGAAAGGGAGGCTTCAGCTGTTTATTTTCTTGCATCACTTGAGATGACATTGAGGGGTAAGGTCTGGCAGAATAGAGTGAAGAAAATGTCTGCACCTAATTCACCTTACTTTTGAGGTTGGGCCACATATTCCAACCCCAAAATCCCATATGCTGTTAAGGTTTTGTCATTGTCACTCTTTTACAACTAGCTTCATGTATTCAGTAAACTCCCCTCCTACTAGCACTTGTCAATTTTTTCCATCCTTAATCATCTCTTTACATGCTTCATAATATTTTTCATATTGGTACATTACCTCTTGGTTTTATTCATGGTCATTCTCATGAACCTTGTGTTTAGACTGTGCCTGGGAAACCAGTATAGTCATCAACTGTTACACAGTAAAATAATTAACTTTTTTCTTTGACTATTTTTGAAAGAGATAATTTGCAAAAAAATGGTAAGAAAATTTCCTCATTTTTCTACAAACCATGCATATGCAGAACCAACCATGAAACTTATCCTTAATTGTTGTGAGTTCCTTAAAGTGATGAATGTATACCCCAGAAAACGACAACTTGCATCCCTATCTTATAACCATTATGCATTTATTTCTGTAATACCTTAGAATGGATAGTTATAAAGTACTTGTTTATGGATAGAGATTAAAGCATCACTTACTTCATGATCATCCATAGTCATATGTCTTGTCCTTCATCACAGACCACTGTTGAGATAGGCTTCTTGGAGTAAGGATGAGTGTGTCATTTACTGATGAACATAAAACCAAACATTTACATTGTGTTTGACAATAAGTAGATTAAGCTCAATGGCAGCATTGAGTTCATCATCATGTGATATGAATTCCTACCACCATGAAATTTCATAGTAGCAGATATGAAATACTCCTTTGATGAATATCTCTTCCCTGTACTTACACTATATGGTATATCCACAGCTATTTTCAGTAACACAAAAAAGGGGAACATTAGTCATGGATCTATATTACTGCACAATTTTATTTCAGTGATTAAATTTTTATGTTATATATAAGACAAATTAGGGGTTAAAACACACATGAGAAAAATGTAAAAGTCACTGACGCAAAATGTAGAATATGTAGAGTATGCAAAACTTGATTCTAAAATAAAGTGTCATCTCTAAATAAATTAGATATTGAAACAAACATCATGCTCCTTAATTGAGTGAAGGATAGAATTCTGCTTTTGAAGCATACATTGTACAATAAAAAAGCAACAGCAAAATGTTCATGAAGAGGGCAAAGGGACAACTTGTAAATTTGTAAGTCACTTGAGAAAAAAAAAAGTAGAGTTCCATGGTCATTAAAGAAAACACTGCAGGGTATCAAAGGAGAAATTTGATTCTTATGAGAAAAAAAAAACACAATAAATGTCAACTTAAAATATAAAACAGAGACAACAACCCCTTGATGAGGTGATGGTTTTCAGAAATATACAAAGGGTTGATGGAATAGAACTGTGAAATTATAATCTGAGAAGCCTGTTTTTAATTCAAGGTAAAACTCACAAATTATTAGGAGAAGAGTATTCAAAACTATTTTTAAATACTTAGTAATAGTTTGTACCTATATGTTAACAAACGCCATAGCTAAATGTGACAACATAATACTAGTGAAGGATTCAAGCTTTAAGAATATATGGGCATTTATTAGTTTGAAATAATTCAGACTGTTAACCAAATTGGACTACCCA
The DNA here is from genome assembly GCA_030674055.1 of Rhabdomys pumilio. Classification (NCBI taxonomy): domain Eukaryota; kingdom Metazoa; phylum Chordata; class Mammalia; order Rodentia; family Muridae; genus Rhabdomys; species Rhabdomys pumilio. The sequence goes on along the minus strand of JANHMN010000088.1, from coordinate 11,167 downwards.
AGGTGTTTATGAAAATGAGTACATGTGGGTCCCAAATCAGAGAATACCATTTAAGAAATGAATTTCAAACTATAATGTCAGTATTGTACAAAATATATATTCACCATTAGACATATTACATAAGATGATGTCAGAATCAAATTGTATTTATACAGTATTGTTCTGAAATGTCATGACTCATAAAATAGATGTAAAAATTCTCAAATTGAGGCAAAGTATACAAAGACATAGAAAAGCTGTTGAACTTTTGGAGTTTACGTTACCATATGCTAAAAGCACTGCGTAGATTTGAAATGATTCACAGAGTCTTTAAAAAGTTTTTTTTTCTGAAATAATAAAGTAAGGTGACTCAGGAAGCCCTTCAATGAGCTGTGGATAATTAATATATTAGGTGGAAAAGAACATCTGAGGATTGATTGAGTTACTTTCATTTCTCAACAGATATCGACCATTGTGTGAAGTGTCCAGAAAGTCACTATGCCAACTCAGAGAAGAATCACTGCCTCTAGAAATCTGTGATCATTTGGCCGATGAAGAGCCCTTGGGGATGGTACTCACCATCACAGCACTGGGCTTCTCTGTACTCACAGCTGTGGTCCTTGTAGTCTTTGTGAAGCACAGAGACACACCCATTGTCAAGGCCAATAACAGGGCTCTCAGCTACACCCTCCTATGGACCCTCTTCATCTGTTTCCTCAGTTCCTTGCTCTTCAATGGCCAGCCCAACACAGCCACCTGTATCTTGCAGCAGACAGCATTTGGAATTTTGTTCACTGTGGCTCTCTCCACAGTGTTGGCCAAAGCTCTTACAGTGGTTATTGCATTCAAGGCCACTGTTCCAGGTAGAATGGTGAGGTGGTTAATGGTATCAAGAGCCCCCAATTTCATCATTCCCATCTGCACACTGATCCAACTTCTTATCTGTGGAATCTGGCTGCTTACCTTTCCTCCCTTCATTGATCAAGATCCTCATGCTGAACATGGTCACATCATCATTGTGTGCAACATGGGTTCAACAGTTGCCTTCCACACTGTCCTGGGCTACCTCTGCTCCTTAGCACTTGGGAGCTACACCATGGCCTTCTTGTCCAGGAATCTGCCTGACACATTCAATGAAGCCAAGTTCCTGTCATTCAGCATGCAGGTGTTCTTCTGTGTTTGGATCACTTTCCTCCCTGTCTACCATAGCACAAAGGGGAAGGTCATGGTGGCTATGGAAGTGTTCTCCATCTTGGCTTCCAGTATAGCACTGCTTGGATTGATTTTTGCCCCCAAGTGCTACATTATTTTGTTAAGGCCAGAAAAAAACTGTAGTCTTGGGATCAGGCACAAAAGAATTCAAGAAGGAATATCCATTTAAATTTATTTAAAAGCCGGGCCGTTGTGGCGCACGCCTTTAATCGCAGCACTTGGGAGGCAAAGGCAGGCAGATTTCTGATTTTGAGGCCAGCCTGATCTACAGAATGAGTGCCAGGACAGCCAGGGCTACACACTGATACCCTGTTTCTAAAAAACCAAAATAAATAAATAAATAAATAAATAAATAAATTTAGTTAAAAAATTATAATTTATCTATGATAGTAAATAAAATACTATGGTTTAACCAGTGCCACAGCATGTTAAATGTCTTATTCTGCTGTAGTATGTCTGGTTGTGTATGTTAAAAACTTCTTCACCTAATTGTATTAAACTCTCTTTATTCTGAAACCATCAGTTTTATTTTCTGTTTTGGATTCCTCATATGATTTTGTAACATAGTTTCACTATGTGTCCTTGTTGAACTACTGTCCCATAATTATTCCAGTGTAGCATAAACTGACTGATTTATTTGTTTTCTGACTCCAAATATTCTATTATATTCTACTTTTTAAACTGAACATTGTTAGAGCAAAGTGTTTCTCAAAATTCAGTCTAAGTTCAGTAAGATTCTTACTTCCATTGATCAGAAAAAATAATACTATTGTTTCAAAGAACAGTAGAAGTTTCTTCTATTTTAATGTTTGATACATGAGGAAAAACAAAGTCTCTTATTCTGGAGAACTAAAATAAATGCCTGGGTTGTAGCTAGTATTTGTTTATAAACTGAGAGCTCAGGAACAGGATCTAACTGATTGGATGTTTCATTGGCTTTAATGTGCACACCACACTGGAGAGAGGCATGCAGGTTCAGCTCATATAACAAGAGCATTGTGCAAGGAGGTGTTATAAAATTATACAGCAGGGGTAATGTGGATGTTATATACATCACTGATAAAAGCAAAACTCTTTTTTTAATTGTTTATTTATTTATATAGCACTTATTGTCCCCCTTCCCAGATTCCTCTCCACAAATTTTTCCACCTGCTTCTGTAAGGGTACTCCTCTACCCTTCCACCCACTCAGGTCTCATCACTCTGTATGGGCCATAGAGCTTTATAAGGACCAAGGGCCTCCTATTCTGTTGATGCCAGATAAGGCCATCCTCTGCTACATATGCACCTGGAGCCATGGGTCCATTCCTATGAACTCTTTGGTTGGTGGTTTAGTCCCAGGGAGCTCTTAGAGATCTGGCTGGTTGATATTGTTGTTCTTCCTATGGGGTTGCAAAACCCTTCAGCTCCTTTTGTTCTTTTCCTAAATTCCCCACTGGGATCCCGGTGCTCTGTCTAATGGTTGTTGGTTGTGAGCACCCACATCTGTATTGGTCAGACTCTGGTAGAATCTCTCAGGGGACAGCCAAGCCAGGGTCCTGTCAGTAAGTGTTTCTTTGCACCAGCAACAGTGTCTGGGTTTGGAGTCTGCAGATGGGTTGCCCCTAGTTGGAGCAGTCTCTGGATGGCCTTTCCTTCAGACTCTGCTCCACTTTTTATCCCTGCATTTCCTTTACACAGAAGCAATTCTAGGGTAATATCTTGAGTTGCATGGGTGGCAAAATCCATCAAAGGAGGGCCATGCCTAACCAATATGGGTTCTACTGGTTGTATCTCCCCTTTGATGGGTATTTTGGTCAATGTTATCCCACTTGGGTTCTGGCAACCTCTTCCTTTCCTGACATCTGGGACTTTCTTTTGGTTACCCCCAGTTCACTATCCCCAACTGCTCCACACCTCCATTTAAATTTCTGACCCTCTGTACTTCTTCCCCATCTCTTCTCACACCAGATCCTGACCACTTATTCCCTCTCAATTCTATCTCCCTCTTATGTGCCTCTTGCCCTCTGACTCCCATAATTATTTTGTCCTCCCTCCTAAGTAGGACTGAATGATTCACACTTTGATCTTTCTTCCTGAGCTTTATATAGTGTGTGAGTTGTATCATTGGTATTCCAAGATTGTTGGTTAATACCCACTTCAATGAGTGTATGCCATGTGTGTTCTATTGAGACTATGTTATCACACTCAGGATGATATTTCCTAGTTACATCCATTTGCCTGCAAGAACCACACTTTCATTATCCATTTTTCCATTGTGGACATTTGAGTATGTAGTGTCTCTAGTGCTGAGTTGGTGCCTTTCAATTTTTGTTTTTTTCTGAGTGTTTTCTCTTCATTGTTTGTTTTGAGATAGAATGTTTCTCAATTGCTAGTTTTCTGAGATTTGCTATGCTGACCAATCTGATTTCAACTTCACAGATATCTTTTGTCTTATTTACTGTTCTATTGCTCCGATTAAGGATATTATAAAATACATTATTTAACTTGAAGGCATCTTCACATATTTAGATTCCTATTTCACCATGATAATAATGGTAGAAATCACACTGCCTGGCATAGGAACATACATTGAGAGATTCATATGGTAATCCATATCGAGAGAGAGAGAGAGAGAGAGAGAGAGAGAGAGAGAGAGAGAGAGAGAGAGAGGAGAACTGGAAACATGCTTTTGAAATTTCAATGCCCACTTTCAGAATACAACCCACCCCCAACACAAAAAAGGTTACAGCTACTCCTGAAAGAATATACCTCCTTACCTAAATAGTATATAATTGTGAAACAAACATTCAACTATATTAGCCTATGGGAATATTCTTATTCAAACCACCACATATATTATGTGATCATTAGATCATGTTTACCAGAAAATAAAATGCTTTGATTCATAGATATTTATGGTATACAAATACATGTTAGAGAAATATATGAAACATATTAACACTTCTATCTTAAGAAATTGCAAATTCCTTCATCTTAGTGGTCGACATATCTGTTGTATACAACATTTATATCTGATCTTAGAAAATACTTAGAATATGCTTAGACACAGTGTATGTCTCTTACAGGCAATTCTGCATAATAAGCCCATGCATCTTAAAACCATCTAGCTTCTTTGAGATTTTCTGAAGCTTGTTATGCAGAACACTTCCTTCTGCCCTTGGTATTCCAAGGATCAGATTGTTCTTGTGTCATGTTCTGTGTATTTCTTTGTAATATAGAAGTGTTTGCAATATAGATTGTGTTAATTAAGCAACAAATAGGGAAACATGAACACTCTCTATTTTGCTTCTTTCGTTTCTGTCACTTCATATGCATGGCAGCCAACCTTAATCTCTGAAAACATTACTGCCATGAAAAACAAACACGAGGTAAAAAGGTAAAGGTGAAAAGTTTCTTTGAAATATTGAGGTGAAGTCTGAATTCTTATTAGGATATTCTTAAAGAGAAGCAAGACAAATATTCCAGGAAGCATTGCAACGGAATGTAACATCACTTCTCTTCATTGTTGAACCAATGAGCTAATGAATGACTAGATGACAAGAAGTCCTTATATTTAATTGCGCTTGCAGTCTCTATTCAACCAAAAAGTGTCAACAAGGACAGGGTAGGTGGGTGGAGTTCAAATGTATTCACTAGCAACTAAAAGAATAAATTGGATGCTGTGTTGTCATATTAGGTTTGAGTAGATTGTACTTTTGACAGTACATCAAAATAGGCATTTCCACTGTTCAAAACAAATGAAAGAGTGACTCTAATTAATCATGGGTTTGACCACAGAACTGCGACATGATGGACTATAGAATAGGACATGGAAACCAAAGGACAGTGGAAACAGAGATGAGGCATCACTTCCCTGCTGTGTCTTGGCCACAGCAAAATATATTATGTAACCAGTGTGAGAAGTAATTTTAGCTGTGAATACCCCTTAGATTTTGTCCATTATTTCAAATACATATATCAGTTTTTTTTTTTATTTTAAATAACAATCTCAGGGAAATGGAATGTAAGGTAGCAGGTCACTCTGCATTTCTGCTGCTGTGTTCAGGCTCCATTTATAATGACTAGGCACAGTACATAGCAGGTCACTGTAGTTGCATACATAGGTATGTAGAAAAATACACCATAAGATGGGATAATAAGCCCTCCTATACCGAGAAAGAAGAAATTTTGCTTCAATGTGACCATCAAAGTTGGAAACACCAAACTAAGCATCCCAGAGTCTACCATGGACTTTACTTATTGGTATGTGGTGTCAAGCTGGAGTATTGTCTTCAATATCTTATAGATATGAGATTTAAATATTTGATGCATGTACACATTTTAGCAAGCTTCTACAGAATAACAGCTTTCTATGATTCTTCAAAAGATTTCTTTTGTGGTCCAAAGAGAAACATATCAAGAGGATCACCTTCAGATGATCAGAGTTTAATACCCAGGACTCAAGCAGTTGGAAGAAGACTCTGAAAACTACCTTCTGATCATACTTACACATACCCCACACATACAGGCAATGCATATATTCATATATTTTTTCAACTCAAAACACTTTATTTATCAGTATTTGTATATACCTATATATTATACATGTATACATATATACATACATATATGAACAATAATTAAATAATAAGATGTATTTGAAAAGTATGGGGTATTGAGAAGAGTGAGAGGAAGGAAAGAAAGAGAAAAATTATGGAAATACAGTGCTCATATATGAAATTCTCAAAAAGGAATCCAATTTTTTAAAATGTTCAACAGATTAACTAGCATTTTACAATCTGAAAATAAATATGACCTATAATTATGTTAAAGGACATTTTAACTCACTACAAACTTTGAAGTTTAAAATGAAATCAATAAAAATTATTTTACCCAGCATACTAACAAAAACCACAATAACATTTTATAATTCAAAGTATTTCTGAGAACAAGAAAATGGATTGTCAGAAGCTAAGTCAGCAGAGCCAGGGGGACACTGTATTATTTCTTTTTTTAAATTCTTTCAGATAGTCAGAGTTTAATACCCAGGACATAAGCAGTTGGAAGAAGCCTTGAAAACTACCTTCTGATCATACTTACACATACCCCACACATACAGGCAATGCTTATATTCATATAATTTAAGTTCATAAAAGAAAAGGCCTGTAGTACTAGTTCTCCCTTTCCTTTTTTCTACTCTACTGTATCCTCCCTTTCCTGACCCAATCCACTTCTAATTGCTCCTTCTTTAAATAAAACTTTTTAAAATTACCACTTAGAAAATTACCACATAGAAAAATGTTAACCTCAATTGGTCACACACTAGCTACTTAATCTGTAGATATCCCCAGAAAACACAGATAGCTACTATATCTTAAAAGCTAGAATCCACATATAGGAGAAAACATGAAAATCATCTATATAGATGACCTTGCTCAGGATCATTCGTTGTAGTTCCATCCACTTACCTGCAATAAGGCCAATACTTAAAACCTAAGAAATGGATGAGTCTCTTAATAAAACATATGCAAACAGATGTATATATAGACACATATGTGTATATCCTAATAAAGTCACAGCGTTATGACATAAATAATTTAATGTGTAACTTGTCTTCAAGTGAAATAGATGAAATAATAAAAATCACACAACTAAGGATGTTAGTTTATTTATTTATTACTATTATTATTTTCTTTTACATATTCAATTTACATCTGGTTCAGTGGCCCTTCCCTTCTCCTCTGACCAGGAGGTGTACCCTTGGTGTTCCCCCTCCCTGACACTGCAAGACTAGGTGCTACCTCTCCTAATGAGGCCAGACAAGGCAGCCTAGTTAGAAGAATATACCCCATACATAGGTAACAGCTTTTGGGAAAGCTTTCCTCCAGTTGTTTGGGAGTTACATGAAGTCCAAGTTGCACATCAGCTACATGTGTGCACTAGTGGGTGGGGGAGAGGGGCTAGGTGCAGCCCATGTATATTCTTTGGTTGGTGGTTCAGAACCTGAGAGCCCCAAGGTTCCAGGTAAACTTACTCTTAGTCTATTTTGGGAGTTCCTATCTTCTGTGGGGCTCAGAACTTTTCCTCCTATTCTTCCATAAACGTCCTCAAGCTACATCCACAGTTTGGCTGTGAGAGTCTGTATCTGTTTGAGTCAGTTACTGGGTGGAGAATCTCAGAGGACAACTTAAACCTGTCTGTAAGAATAAAAGAGTGTCATTAATAATGTTAGGGATTGGTACTTGCCCATCCCATCCCACACCTCACCAATCCTTTCGACCCCTCCTCACCACACTCCACTCCACATGGCCTACACAATCTCTTGGGCCTCAAATTTCTTTAGTGCTACGCAGCTCTTCTGTCACTGAGACCAAACAAAGAAGTGCTGTATATATGTCAGGGACCTTGGGCTGGCTAGTATATGGTGCCTGTTTGGTGGCTCAGTTTCTGAGAGATATCAGGCACCCAGTTTAGTTGAGAATGATGGTTTTCCTATAGGATTATTGCCTTCCTATTCACCCTTTTCCAGACTTTCCCTAATTCAACCCCAGGGGCCCCCAACTTCACTCCAATGGTTGTGTGTAAGTATCTGCATCTGTCTCAGTCAGCTGCTTGTTGAGACTCTCAGAGGACAGCCATGATAAGCTTCTGTCTGTAAGCACACCAAAGCATCAGTGATAGTATTAGACCTTGGTGCCTCCCCTTGAGATGGATCCCGAGTTTGGCCTGTCACTGGACCTCCTTTCTTTCAGTCTCTTCTCCATTTTTGTCCCTGCAGTTCTTTTACACAGGAACAATTCTGGGTCAGCATTTTTGACTGTGGGATAGAAACCCCATCACTACACTTGATGTCCTGTCTTTCTACTGAAGGTGGACTATACAAGTTCCATTTGTCCACTAATGAGCATTTTATCTAAGTTCTCTCCCATTGAGTCCTGAGAATCTCTCACCTCCCAGATCTCTGGTACATTCTAAAGAGTCACAGTGCATCTCAGTCCCCAAGGTTGCACATTTCCATTCATTCTGCTGGCCTTCAGGGCCCCACACTTGTTTTCTTCACTCCCACTTACCTGACCATTTTACCATTATCCGTTTCCTATCCCCTCTCACACCCAGGATCATACCTCCCTCTGCCCTCTGTGATTCATTTCTTCTCCCTCCCAAGTGGGAGGGAAGCATCTTCACTTGGGCCCTTTGGTTTGTTAACCTTCTTGAGTTCTGTGGATTGTATCCTGGGTAAGCTATAATATTTTTGACTAATATCCACTTATAAGTGAGTACATTCAATATATGTACTGTTGTGACTGGGTCACCTCACTCAAGATATTTTCTAGTTTTATTCATTTGCCAGTAAACCTCATGATGTCATTTTTTAAAATAGCTGAATAGTATTCCATTGTGTAAATGAACCACATTTTTTGTATACATTCCTCTGTTGTGAAACATCTGGACTAAAAATAGATCTATATTTGCCAACTTGTACAAAGCTCAGCCCCAAGTTGATCATATACCTCAACATACAACCAGATACATGGAATCTAATAGAAGAGAAAGAGGGAAAGAGCTTCATTGGCACAGGGGATGGAGGGGGGGTGGATTTCATAAATAGAACTCCAGTGCATCAGGCTCTAACATCATAAATTGATAAAAAGGATCTTATAGAACTGAAATGCTTCTGTAAGGCAAAGACATAGTCCATAAAGAAACCATTCTGACCACACAGCCATGCGCAGACATAATTTGAAACATGATTTGAATTAAAACTGTTGATAGAGGAAACTTAAATACAATGAAAACTGCAAAACATTCACTACTTATTTAGTTTATTAGGCTGTAATAGTGACATAGTGGTGTTGTTTAAAAAGAAATCGTTATTAATTGATTACATAGTAAAAAAAATTCTTTTACTTTGCTTTAAAAGTCTTGGGAAAAATTCAGCAAAAAGATGAAAAATTGGTAGTAGGGCAGTGATAAAGTTTTGAAGTAAATGTTGGCCTGTTAGTGTTTAACATGTGCTGTTTCAAAGTTTTCCTTTTGTTTCCTTACGATTAAAAAAAATTGAGATTATAAAAAAATACCACATAGTTCATAAGACAAATTGGCAACCTACAGAATGGGGAAAAATTCTTGACAAACTCCACATCCAATAGAGGGCTACTATCCAAAATACATCAATAGCTCAAGAAGTTAACCTCCAGAAAAAACAAACAATCAAATCAAAAAAGGGGGTACAGAGGTAAACACAGAATCCACAACAGTGGAATCTTGAAAGGACAAGAACCACTTAAAGAAATATTCAAAGTCCTTAATGATAAGCCAAATGAAAATCAAAACAACCCTGTGATTCCACCTTACAGTAATCAGAATGGCGAAGATCAAAAACGTAAATGATAATACGCGTTGGCAAGGATGTGGAGAAAGGAGAACACTCCTCCTTTGCTGGTATGACTGAAAACTGGAAACACATTCTGGAAATTAATCTGGAGGTTCCTCAAAAAATTGGAAATAGATCTACCAGAAGATCCAGCTATACCACTCTTGGGCATATACCCAAAAGATGCCCCACCATTCCATGGGACCCATGTTCCACTATGTTCATAGTGGCTTTAATATATATTACACCTCTGTTGTGTGTAGGATGGGGGAAGATCCTATTCCAATCCAGAGGCTGTCTTTCTGTCCTATTGACAGTGTCCTTTGCCTTACAGAAGCTTTGTAGTTTCATGGAGTCCCACTTATCAATTCTTGGTCTTAGATCAAGAGCCACTGGTATTCTGTTAAGGTAATTTTCTCCTCTACCAATGAATTCAGGGGTGTTTCTCAGATTCTCTTCAATTAGTGTTAGGGTATGTGGTTTTATGTTGAGGTCTTTGCTCCATTTGGACTTTGCTTTCTGCAAGGGTGATAAATTTGGATCAATTTTTATTCTTATACATGTAGATATACAGTTAACCCAGCACATTTTGTTGAAGATGTTTTCTTTTTTTCTATTGTATGGTTTTGGCTTCCTTATAATAAGAAATCAAGTGTCTACAGGTGTGTGCATTTATTTCTGGGCCTTCAGTTTGATTCCATTGATCAACATTCTGTACCAATACCATGCAGTTTTTATCACTATTATCCTGTAGTATAGCTTGAGGTCAGGGATGGTAATCTTTCTAATTTTCTTTTATTGTTCAGTATTCTTTTGGCTATCCTGGTTTCTTTCTATATGAATTTGAAAATGTGTTTTTTAAAGTCTATAAAGAATTGTGCTGGAATATTGATGCAGATGCATTGATTGTGTAGATTGCTTTTGGTAATATGGCCATTTTCACTATGTTAACCTTACCTATCCCTGAGCATCAGAGATCTTTCCATCTTCTGATAATCTTCTTCTATTTTTTTCTTCAGGTATTTGAAATTATTCTCATACAGATCTTTCACTTGCTCACTAAGAGTTACACGAAGATACTTCGTATTTTTTTGTGGCTGTTGTAAAGGATGTTGTTTCCCTAATTTCATTCTTGGCCCATTTAATATTTGTATAGAGAAGGGCTACTGATTTCTTAAAGTTAATTTATATATAGCCACTTTGCCAAAGGTGTTTATCAGCTGTAGAAGCTCTCTTGTAGAATATTTGAGGTCACTAATGTATACTATCATATCATCCATAAATAATGGTACATTGTGTTCTTCCTTTCTAATTTCTGTCTGCTGATCTACTTTAGTTGTGTTACCACTCTGGTTAGAACCTCAAGTACTCTATTCAATAGACTAGAAGAGAGTGGGCAGCCTTTTCTTTTTCTTGATTTCAGTAGAAATGCTTTAAATTTATGTCCATTCTCTTTGTTGTTGGCTATGGGCATCCTGTACATTGCTTTGACTATGCTTAAGTATGTGCCCTGTATGCCTGATTTCTTTAATTCCTTTAACATGGAGGGGTGTTGAATTTTATCAAAGGCTTTTCAGCATTTTATGAGAAAATCATTTGATTTTTTCAGTTTCTTTATATC
>JANHMN010000087.1:0-38666 GCA_030674055.1 Rhabdomys pumilio | reverse complement strand
TGTGTGTGTGTGTGTGTGTGTGTGTGTGTGTGTGTGTGTGTGTGTGTGTGTGAAACAAATACAGTCACAGAAAAAAATGCTATCGACTTGAGGTTAAGAGAGGTTAACTTGGAGAGGTTTGTGGGAAAAAAGGTGGAGTGATGTGATTCTATTTCAATTAAAAGCATTAAAAATAAAACAAAACATACTTTAAGAAAAGAGAGGTGAAGAGAGAACCATTTTTCCTTGAGGATGTGGCCACTGGCAGGTTTTCCATGTGCTAGCACACGGAACTACACCTATACACATATGCACATGTGTAACTTACTTAGTACACTATTATTTTAAAAACATGAAACTGAGAATTTATGCTATGTGGAGAGTATGAGAGAAGACATGGGTAGTGGTTATTATGTTAATCTTTTTGGGTATATGTATGAAATTCTCAAAAACAAAAATAATTAGAAGTTTGTTTCTAGCCTTTCTTCTCCAATACTTCATCCTCTTCTTCTTCTTCTTTCTCCTTCTCCTCCTTCAACACTCTTTATTTAGAGTGAGTTGGGAGCAGAGGAAGGCACATACCTATCATGGTTCTCAAGTGGAGGTCAGAGGACAACGTATGAGATCTGGCTCTCATTCCACCATGTAGGTCCCAGGGATTGAACTTAAGCTGTCAGGATTGATGTCAAGGGCTCTTTCCTGCTGAGCCTTGCTGCTAGCAACTACTTTCTTCTTGTGTTTGCAGTTGCTCAGAAGCTTTACTGTAACCTTGACCCTGGTGGCAAAGGGTCAAGGAGCTGGCACACCCACTCTTAAAGCTTCTGTTTTAAGCACATCATTCATCCTCACATGTTCTCTTAGCCAGAACTCCGACATCTGGTGACTTCCAACCACTGAAAAGCAGAGGCATACAAGTCAGCTGTGTGTTCACAGCTAACACAACACATTAATTTATTTGATGCTAAACATAATGATATGTCAGAGATAAACAAACGACAAATTTATACAGGAAGGTGAGAGTTTTTCATTCATCCATGGTGGTAAAAAACAATTTCCTGTCTAAAATTTCTAAACTAGTAAAATAAAAAGAGTTCTCTTGCCTCAAAAGAGTACTGCGAAAAGAAAATATACATTAGGTTAGCCTCGTGGTTGCTGTATAAAAAAGGGACTGCAATTATATCCAAGTGCATCTCAAAAAGAAAGAAAAGCATTGAAGGCAAGAAAGGGATTCAAAAACATGGAAATGGTGCTTGAGTTCAGGAACTTGAGAAAAATATCATTAGAAAATTTTAATATTTATCAAAATTATAAAAGAACACTTTGATTATTAATTCTTTTAAGTTTTTATGTAAGAGAGTCAAGTTGTTAACAGCAACATTTAACTACTCAATTTCAACTCAGTGCAAACCATTACCATCTCTTAGCTTACGTTTTAAATGACTTCAGAGTTGGGGAGTTGATGTCCCAAAGACACCTCCTTTCTTAAGTTTTCTAACTCAGAATATGCTAAGAACGCACCTGTTTGCTTACTATTGCTAGACCACAGTTACATCCATGAAAAGGCTGTTCTGTTAATTTGCATTTTATTTTATTATTTGAAACAGGGTCTCATTCATCTTGTAATAGTATCTTTGAGAAAGACCAAAGCTTTCTTAGCTCCATTGAGCTTAACCTGAGAGGGCAAAGTCCAGGGAACTCAGTGTCCTCCAGAATTAACCTATGCCAGAGGCTCCTGGATTCTTGCCCCACAAATTCAAGGATGAAATTCACATAGGACACAGAGAATGGCTTTTTGTAAAAGAATTTTCATTATAGGAGTTTACAGGAGAGGAAAAAGGCAGAAGTCTTGTATAGCAGCAGGGGGAGAGGTCACAGAAAGAGCAAAAGTAGTGAATTTCATTCATTACCTTGAAGTTTATATTAGTGGATCCTTGAAGAGACTAGAGTGGGGTTGGACTGGTCAGACCAGTTCTCAATCCAAGTATGGAGATTCCTCATGTTCCAATCATGTCCTCAGTATGATTTTTTTTTCCAGAAAGTGGATATTGATTTAGGGAAAAAAGAGAAGAGAAAAGCAGTCCCCTTTCTATCATCCCCTGACCATGGGTGTGCCACAGACACTTTTGGCTTACACACTTCTGACACCCCTAATATCTTCCAAGGACAATGCTATGGACTGTCTCAAAGACATTTCTGATTTTTAACTAAGAAGATAAAAAAAAAAAAACAGTCCCTTTTCTTTTCTTTGGGGTCTTTTTTTAACCTAAACTTTCTAGCCAGTTTCTACCTATTGATATCATCATGTATCCCAGGCTAGCCTAAAACCTGATGTGTAAGGATGGCTTTGAACTTCAGACCTTTCTGCTGTCACATCTCAAGTGCAAATATAAGAGATGTGTATCACCATCCAGGCTTACGCAGTGCCGCTGACAGAATCTAGAGCTTTGTGCATGATACACTATACTAGCTAAACTACAGCTCTAATTGAAAATAATGCTGTTTTATAAAGAAAATATATGTTTGAGTCAATCTAGTTACTTATTCAATGCAATTTATTTTTCTCTCAACCATAAACACAAAAGAAAAAACATTTCCAAACAGTATTTTTACCAATAGGTGCATGAAATTTCATTTCAGTTCTTTATTAATTAGACAGCATTGTCCTATTGTGTGGATAAACTTCCTCGGACTGTGCCAAATTAGTACTAGTGCATAACCCACTTGGCACACTTAAAAAGTTGCCTTCAACTTCCACTTAGAGCCTACTGTCCTGACTCTGCACAAACTCTTCCGTCAACAGTCCATACTCAATATTAAACCCATCCCAGCAAAGTTCCCAGCAGTGATACTATAGTTAAAAGTCAATGGAAAATAAACATAAGAATGTTCAGACTTAGCTAAACAGTTTAAATTCTTAAAGTAGATAAAAGGAATATAGACCATATTTCAAAATTCCACTTAAAAATCTCATTTATAGATTCTTGAGCCTTTGTTTGTTTTCTCTACTCGTCTCAAAAGTTCTGTCTGAAATATCAAGAAAACATTCTCAAGAGAGAGTAGGAAATATGTACTATTTGAACTAAAATAGTTTGCCCAGAATACATGACTTTCTTCACTCTTCTCATAGTTCAGTACATTTTCATGAAACCACTGCCTAACTCACCCAGGAAATGAGAGGATCTTCATAGACATAACATGCAAAGTTTACATAAGAAACCACTGATGAGAATGGGTTGGGAAGCAGCCAGATCCCTCTGCATCTGCAATGGCTACCTTTTCCCACAAGGCTGTCAAATCTCACAGCATCTATAAGAGTATGTGTAAAGCATCTATCCTCAGTGGACAAAGTTTTCAGAGTGGTCCAAAGCAATCTAAAAGCTACTGAAGGGAAAACTACACAAAGGGAAAGCTCTTCAGTTGGATTTGCAGTTCTCCACTGCCCACCCACTGAGACTAGCCTACACACTCACTGCTGCATGCATACAAACCCACTGGCTCACACACTGAAGACGTTTTGATTCTTTGTTAACATCAGCCCACACCATCGCTAATTGGCTTTACAAGAAACTACCCTAAGACTAATAGAGCACCTTTCAGTAAAATTATAACAATAAATAAATACACAAGGCTACTGACTAACCACAGTTAGTATTCAGTCCAAACTGTTCTTACCAGAAAATGGGGTGATACAATAAAAGAATTTTAAATGTTTATTTTTTTAAAAGTGAACATAAACAAATAAAATTCTAACTCTCATAAGATTTTTTTTTATACCAAGCACTTGGGAACCAGTTTTGAAGAGAACCAGTCCTCAGTGTCAAACTATACACTTTTTCACTGTGTAAAGAATCCCCCAGCCAGGCAGTGGTGGCGCACTCCTTTAATCCCAGCACTTGGGGGGACAGAGGCAAGTGGATTTCTGAGTTCAAGGCCAGCCTAGTCTACAGAGTTGAGTTCCAAGATAGCCAGGGCTACACAGAGAAACCCTGTCTTGAAAAACCAAAAAAAAAAAAAAAAAAAAATCCCCCTAAAATCAGTACTTCTGGAAACAATGGCATGAATGATTAGGAATCCTGCCTTCTAGTCTTCATCAGAGCAATAACTTTTGTTAAATCCCTACACCATGCACAGCATGCTATGATACTATCAATGTCTATACTTGATTCCTGATTAGCAATCTTGAGCCATGAAAAGTTGGCATTATTTGAAAACCTTGTAGATTTATCAGCTTCCAAGACACCTCATGAAGGAATTAGTAGTGCCTGAACTTTTAATTACTCTGAATCCTATTGATTGTGAGCAGAAAGCAGATGTAGTGCCTGTGCTATTTTAAGTAACAAGTCTTGCAATTCTGTGTGCAATAAAGAGGAATCCATGAGGAGGCTAGGAAAGAACTCATTTTAAAAAGTCCTAGATGTCAGTTCTAATCAGAAGTGACCCTCTCATGGCTGCTTGCAGGCAGCTAACTCAATAGCTGCTGATCTGGGAGATTTTCTTGACCGGCTACAGCCATAGCTTCCCAGAGTTTGAAAAATCAATACCCATTTTCTAAAGGGCAAGTAGACTTGGATGAGAGATATGTGAGGAGTTTGATTCAAACATCACTAAAATACCAAATTTTCAAACTAAGGATAATAACCAAAAGCTTAAGGACTGTGTGTTATATGTCAGTCCGATAAAATGTGTTTTCTTGTTTGACACAAATTATTTCAAGTTATTTTAATTTACAGGTAGAGAGAAGAAATCTCAGGATAAAACTCTATTTCTATTTGTTATATTTATTCACAAACACACCCACACTCACATACATACTCTGATTTCATCACTCCCAAGGCTGGGCATAAAGTGTTCCATGTTTTGCCCCAGCCAAATGCAAACCACACATAGGCTATCAGACATAACAGTGGTTCTCAACCTTCCTAATACTGTGACCCTTTAATACACTTTAATACACCTCATGTTATGGTGACCCCCAATCACAGAATTCTTTTTGTTGCGACTTCATAATTGTAAGTTTTCTAATGTTAGGAATTGTAAAGTATTTTTAGAGATAGAGGTTTACCAAAGGGGTCATGACACACAGGTTGAGAATTGCCACTCTGTAGAATGATTTTTTTTTTCGACTTTAGGCCCAAATAACAAAGCAAGAAAATAGACAGAATAAAAAGGCAGTCTGTTAAAAATTGAAAGGTAGTCTAAATCATCTATCAAAATTATTCCTTGTTAAATAAAAACAGAATGTAGTCACAGACTTTGGGATGGCAATATTTCCTTTAACAATTCCATGCATTACACCATTGTCCACTAATAAGAGGACTTTGAATAAGGCCTGTAATGTTGGTGTCATCTGTAGTCCATCTCCCTTTGAAAAATATAATATGCCACAATCAGTGTTTGTGCATGGCTACTTAAAGATGTCCAGTATATTCAGGTTTGCTTCCTGTGACAGCTACCACTATCGGATTTTATTTTGTTCTCTCCATCTTTTCAGCTTCCATATGCTTAGTTCAACTTTACTTATACTGCTCTGTTTCCTATAAAGGCGAAGCCATCTACAGACTAAATGTAAGGGAACTAAGCACTTCCTTCAAACTACTTCCTAAACATCAGGTCTATCACAGTAAAAAAGGAAATTACCACTGTAAGAAAACTTGTAGGAGACCAAAGATTCCTGGGGGAAAGGGGGATAGGACTTGATAAAGGAAGGAGAGATTAAATAACAAAACAGGAAACCTCTTGGAATAATAGATATGCTAAATGAATATATACCAAATATCAAATCCACAGATAATGTGTATGTAACCTAAAGAATCTAAGATATGCCTTCATAGTGCCATGACAAAAAAAAAAGAATGAATCAGGAAGCTGAAAAGAAGAAAAAGATAAGCAGAGACATGCAGAAGAATGGATACTTCAGGGTCTCCTAAAGAGAAAACAAATATAAATAAGACGAGACACAGAACCAGTAAACGCCCAAATATATGTTCACTCTGCTCTGAAATGCAAAGATGAAAATTTACAAGAAAAAAAAAAGGAGTCAGGCTCAAAGAAATAAGATGTCTTTGGCCTTCCTCCAAATTAAATAGAATAGAAATCCACATTAATGAGCCGGGTCGTGATGAATTGGGGCAAACCTTGTGATTTGTGTGAGCTTGCTCACCAACTTCATTATCTTAATGTAATATACAGTGAAAATATTGCCAGCCACAATTACAGTTAAAATGGAAATGCCCTGGCCATCTGTCTAAACCTCTGAAACCTGTATCATGCATCATGATATAATTTAGCTTGGAAAACTATGCAAAATAGTCTTCATTCTGTGATTAAAAACTTTATTGGTTATAATGTAGAGATAAAAACAAGCAGGCCGTCTTTAGTCTTCTGTAGGTTTTATCATAATTGGAATATTTTTTTCCCTAGAAGCTTAATTTCTTCCACAGACTTCTATCTGTCTCTTTCACTAAATAGGACACCAACAGGCAAGGAGACAAGAGAAAAATGAAATGATAACTGATCTTGACTAAAAGAAAACACGAGAATTATCCAAAGGGTGAAGAATTAAAACCCCAAACACCTCAGCATCCCTAATACATTTAATTCATAACAGGGCATTCTCATCTGTGAAAATAATGGATATTGCTTTTATTAGCTCACTTCTGTCTCTTTGGTGTCCCTATTTAGCTGCAAGAACAGATGCCTAGTGAACAGAATTTGTAATCCAAGTTTGCTAGGCCACATGAAACCTCTAGTAACATTATTCTCTTCTTTGTTTTTATACTGGTATGAATCTACACCACTTTAAACATTTTTATAGTACAGCGTACACTGAATTTAGAGATCTCAAGTGTTTTCAACCCCTTGTGTGGTCCTCGGGCAGTGAGGTGAATAGTCCTGACACATCTGTATCGGTACTGGTGGCTGAAGTATGATATGGTATGTTTGGCAAATGGCCACAGCCTTTGCTGAGTGCCTTCCAGTCACTCCAGCAACCAGGACACTGTAATGCTTGGAAAGCCCCAAGAATGCAGCAATGTATGTATCCGTGGGCAGCAGCATGAGAAACTCCAAGTCTTTGCTTCCACACTTCACTGGCATCTTTAACAGTTACTAAATGTTTATAATAATAACCCTGATTATGAAGTGAGTTTATTTTTAACTGCACTATGAGATCAGAAGGTATAGTGACTGGCTCCCAGCCTGAAGGCAAGCAGTTGAGACCCACTCTTCTAATATTATCTCCTTGTTTTTAATTGTCCCAATCCTTTGGAAGAAAGCTGTTACTGTGTCTTTATGAAAAGCCATAAGGTGACATAAGACAAAAGTCTCCAATCGGAAAGCAGAGGCTGTGGCCTTTAGCTCCAACCAACAGCTTCATATCTACAAGAACCATTTCATTTGACTCCTGGCCCTGGAGTCTCTTCTCAACTTGAAACCAGAGAGTCATCATCCTAGTTTGCTCTCTGTTGCTGTGACAAACACCATGACCAAACTGGGGGAAACAAACTTAATTAGCCTTCACAGCCAGATCACAGCTACTCATTGGTGAAAGTCGGGGCAGAAGGCATGAAGGAATGCTGCTTACTGGCTTGCTCCCTATGGCTTGCTCACCCTTACACAAACCAGAACCATCTACTCAGAAGTGACACACACACACACACACACACACACACACACACACACACACACAGTGAGCTGGGCATTTCCACATTAAACACTTACCAAGAAGATGCTCCCCAACCTTATGCATAGGACTATCTGATGGAAAAAAATGCCTTAAACTGAGGTTCCTTTTTTATTTTTATTTTCAGATGTCTGGGTTTGTGTCAAGTAACAAAACTAACTTGACAGCTATGGATTTGAATAACAGTAGATGGGCATGAATACATTTAAAAAATGTTTTCAAACAGAGGGATGACTGAAGTCCAATTTTACAAAACTATGGTTGAACTCGGATTTCTTTTGACAGTGATCTCTTTCATTCTTATGTACATCACTACATTTAGGGATGCTAATAAAAAGACAAGGTCTTAATCAAATGCTCTCCTTGGAGGAAGACTTTCTAGCTGTTACCCTTCATGTGTACCTCTGAATATGAAAATGACAAAGGCAGAATTTTAAACAAAATGAGGGACAAGCACTTCAAGCCTGATCCTTAAAAGCTCTGTTGGATAGGAAAATCTACTATGAAAAAATAAACCATACTTTACACACTATTGAAATGATAGTTGCTTAAAATGTCTGCAATTATATAGGATTCAAAAGGGCCACCCCCTACTGTTTTCCATTCAAATGGATGGGATGCACATGGTTAAATTACCACCTGCAGTGCATGTGCTAGCGGACAGTATACGCAGCTGTCACCATAGCCCTGTAATTATGAAAGTATCTTTCCACTGTTTTACAATTAGAAGGCCCTATCTTTCTTTCTCCCACTAGGTAATGTTTTTTGTTGGTATCAAGAGCACATAACTTCCTCTACTTGTTATGGCACTTGGCACTTGTGTTTCGATTGAATATAACCAACACTCATTTCTTCAACATCATTTTGGGGCTTTTGAGAAACTTCAATAAAAATAAGCGTGCCCATCGGATTTCTGTTAACTCATATAACAAAAGAGTAAATTCCAACTTGAGTCTTTTCATCAGTCATCAGCTCAGCTGAACCTACATGGTGAAAGGAGAGATGATGCTTTGTCCTAGAGAAAAAAGTAAGTATGGCTGTTTGAAGAAGACATGCATTTTCAAGAGTCCACCTCTCTGTTTCTTGAATTTCTGTTTCTGTGCTTGCTTTACTTTCAGCCTTGCAGTGTGTTCGCGACTGTGATGTGCCTGTTTCTAATTCTATGCTTGTACCTGACATCCTAAAAGCAAAAACAAAGCAAAACATGAAAAATCACGACTTCCTCAGCAGTGTAGATAGTGTAACCTTTCTTAAAACAGTCCTGTGATGAACCAAGGTCTGATCACTGGTCACTGAGTTCCTCCAGAGCTAGAATATCAAGAATGTCCAAACAGCAAATCACTTAGAATGGAAAACGTTGTCTCACCTGAGACATAGTAATCTGACAGGTAAGCTACATGTTTCATTTTAAACAGTCGAAGAATATCTGAAATTAACAGACTGCACTCAATATGTTATATTTTATATGGCTATATTTAAATTATCTTCAAGGCATTATTGACATAACTTATATTGAAAGATTTTTTTTTATTTTAGATGAATTTGGAGTATGTTTTCAAAATCCATTGCATTTACTCTGCAGTGTATCACAATTTAAATAGAAATGCACTTCTTTGGCCTGGAGAGGTCACTTAGTGGGTAAAGGGTTTGTGGTACAGAGAAAGGACCTGAGTTCAGATCCCACAAACCACAAGGCTGAACATAGGATTACCTACGTATCTGTAATATAAGCATTCCAGGGGTAAGATGAGAGACAGGTGGAGACAGAAAGTTCACAGAAGCTTGTGGACACGTAGACTGGTATGTGCAAGAGCAAATAACAAGAACAAAAGATGCTCTCTCAAACAAGGTGAAAGAGTTGTACTTCCACCTTCATATGTGGTCTGCAGTACAGATGCACTCCTGAACACACACGTGCACACATACACACATATGAACACACACATGTACACATATACACACACATGCATACACATGTACACATATATGTACACATGCACACACACATGCATACACATGTGCACATTTATGCACACATGCACACACACATGCATACACGTGTGCACATATATGTACACATGCACACACACATGCATGCACATGTGCACATATATGCACGCACACACACGCACAGAGAGAGAGAGAGAGAGAGAGAGAGAGAGAGAGAGAGAGAGAGAGAGGTGGGGGGAGATCCACACACATTTTAAGAATCAGTTCTTTGCCTGGCAGTGGTGGCACATGTATTTAATCCCAAGCACGTGGGAGGCAGAAGCAGGCAGATCTCTGAGTTTGAGGCCAGCCTGGTTTACAGAGCAAATTTCAGCACAGCCAGGGCTACACAGAGAAACCCAGTCTCAACCAAAACCAAACCATAAAACAAACAAACAAAGACAAAACAAAACCAAAAAAACCCAACAAGTTAACAACAAAACAAACCAGGCTCTTCATTCATGCTTGATTCTTTTCAGTTGCTAACTGTCCTATGTGGCTGCTGAGTTTCACAGTAGGCATCAATTATCTACTAGAAATTAATGTCATGTTATTGAAAGAAAAACAACTCTTACAGGTGAGCAAAACGAGTCACTCCCTCCAATTCCTGATTGGCTTCCTTGTTTCTGTCTTCCTACACCCTGTGCATGGACAGAGTAACCACATTGTTCAGCCCAGAAGACAACTACTTAAATTCCTTTATCATTTGGTTTCAATTAGCTTGTCCAAACACAACCCACAAGCCATAAATACTGCACACAGCCTCAAAGTTATCCTTTCTAAAACTGAAAGCTTAGCCCTCTCAAGGATGACAGTTTTTGCAACTGTACCAATAGAAACACTGAGAACCTGCTGGCTGTCCTTACTGGACCAGTGGGAAGGGTTCACTGTTGGTTCTAAGTTCCCAGGTCCAAAGATACTACATATCTTGCAATGGATGGGACAGTCTTGTCCCAGAGGAAGAGCACAGTAGTGACAAGTTCTTAAAAAAAAAAAAAAAAAAAGGAATGTCCAGGTTTACAGAGTTTAACATCTCTTTCACCACGAATTTCAATTTGTTAAAATGGCATTGAAAATACAGAAGGATGATAATTACCTGATTAGTGCAGGCCTTCAGATCTACTAATATATTTGAATGCTTCAATTTTCACTTTTCATTTTACCTACAAATAACAATTTGTTTAAGTTAGTTTTACTCTATGAGTTACCTAAAATACAAATCTGATGTAAATCTTGAAATAGGCAGTATCTAAATGCTACCTATTGAAGGAATTCTAATTTCAGAATACCAAGTAAGTAAAAAATACATAATGGCTTCCATAACTGTTTAAAGTTGTCTAAAGGTTAAAATCCTTAGATTTTAAAGGCAGCACATTGTTACATTATTTTGAATTAAACTAAATTTTATTTAAATATCTTAGCTTAATTATGAAAAGCATTCATGGAAGAATAAAATGTAAACATGGCTTAAATACTTGAAAATTGAAACAAAATTCATTTTAATGAAAATACCAGCAGCATATCTTTTGAAATAACATTTGAATTAATATTGAATTAATACATTTAGATTTTTATCACATTTAGAATATGGGCATATATTCAAATAGTATTGTCCCTTTAACAAGTTTTTCTTAATACCTATTTAAACTGGAATACACTACCAGTAGTGTTAAAATAAAGCAAATGTGATTTTGAATATTAAGAAGTATTCTTTTCAAAAAGAAAAACCAAAGTTTCAAAACTATGAAACAGAATACACCCTTTGTCGGAAAACACAAAATGTGACATCTTAATGCCACCTATTGTTTAAAATGGGGTCATGCATTAGAAATAATCCCCGAATTGAATATAAATAAATGGGTGTTGTAACTTGCAGTCACTCTGAGAACAGACATGCACAGACTCACACATGCTCAAACCCCAGACACATTTTTAAAAGTTTATATTACTTGACTAATTTGTTCAATAAAAAAAAAAATTCAGACCTCCAAAAGACAAAGATTAAAATCAAACCGTGGTCCCAAAATTTTAAATTTACTTCAAGGTCTACTATAAATTAATGAGCTTAAATATTTGTTATTTCATTAATTATCATCCTGGGTAGAGGCCACACCTCCACCATACATGCACCAAATTAAAAGGTCAAAATTACACAAGACGAAGGTGTGATAGTCGATCTGACCACAAGATGGAGACATTTCACCATTAAAATGCAAATAAGCCAGCACTAGGGAGTGTTCCCCCCCACTTAAAGAAAACTCAAATATAAAATAAATGCTTTCCCCCTACCGATATTAAAGTGACTACTAGCAAAACTTCCCACAATTTTATTTTATAGCTAATTATACTAATTAAGATACACCATTTAGTTTACATGAAAGGTTTTGTGTGTGTGTGTGTGTGTGTGTGTGTGTGTGTGTCTGTGTGTGTTTCACTTTTTGATTTTTTTATTTTACATTTTGACAGTCAATCTAAAACTCCAGTAGGTGCAATTTACTAGTGCTTGGTGCAGTTGTATATTGCTGAATACAATCTGAATATAGCAAGCTGCATTTTCTATAGATTAATACTAAATTGACATCACACATAACTAACTATTCCGCAAACACTATCCTGGTGAGATAATTCTCCTGAATGCCTTCTGGACCCCACAGCTGTTCACATCAATGAGACTGAAAATAGCCCTAGGGTTGGGAAAGAACTGATGTGCTTGTGTAGAAATACCTATAATGGGCAAATAAGACATTCTCCTGACAAATGGGACATGCTTCATAAGAAAAATTTTTATGCATGATATTACTAACAGTTAAACAATTAAGTCCCCCCAATAGTCCTATAAAATATTCTTCAATGAGAATTACCAAAATTAACCCCAGTACAAAGAATTTACAACAATAATTATATAAAAGATCAAAGAATTCAAGGAGTTTAAGAAAAAGGCATGAACACCAGAACACTGGAGTGAACAAGAAGAGGGTTGTAATTAACTCATGATTAAAGTCCAACAATCCAAACACAGGGCTAAATAAAACCAAGAAGGCAAATTCATGATGTCAAAAATAAATTCACTAAAGAGATAGAAATACCAACGAAAACTGAAGATGAAATGAAGATTGAATTGAAAATTTTAAATTTCTAATTAGAAAACACAGAAGTCTTCACAGTAGACTGGATCCAGTAAAAAACAGAATATCATCAGAAATTGAAAATAGAGAAGTTGCACCACTCAATTAAAGAGTATGATAAATCTTTAAAACACACATTCTGGGAATATGAAGAACTATGGGGCATGAAAGAAAACTCTGAAATAGTTGAAGAAGAATCCTAAGTTAATGGGCTAGACCATATCTGCAACAGAATAAGAAAGCTTCCCCAAATTATGAAAAGATATATCCGTAAGGATAGAGGAAGCACACAGAACATCAAATAGATAAGACCAGAAAAGTAACTCCCTGTGGAGTATTATAGCTAAACCTTAATATAAAGAACAAAGAATGGGTATTCAGAGTTACAAGAGAAAAGCTATAGTCTCATAAAAAAGGAAACCCAATCCGAATAGCAGCTGAATTCTCAATGGCTTTAAGTGCCAGAAGAGTCTAAAGCAATGTGTTTCAAGATCTAAAAGAACACATAAGCCAACGTAGACTATTTTACCCAGCAAAATTATCCACCTTAATTGAAAGAAAAAGAAAAAATTGTGATTCAGATAGAATAAAAAAATTTATGTCGACCAAGAGGAGCCCCACCAGATGCCACATGGCCTGGGCAGTAGAGCACACCCAAGATGACCAGCTACCTGGTGGGAGAGTGGGTTCCTGCACCTTAGTGCAGAAGCACGGTAGAGCTGGGTCTGGTTGAGGGGGTTTCTTGAGGCAGGGGAGGTTGCAAAGGCAGAGGGTGAATACAAAGGGGCAGAGATATGAATGGGGTTGGGGTGCATGATAAAAACTTATTTTTAAGTTCATAGACTACAAGAGATACTCTTTAGACAAATGCATTTTATTTGGCCAAGTGTCATGTAGCTATTTAATTTTGAATCTAAGATTTAAAAAAAAAAAAATTATCCCCAAATATTTCAAAAAAAAAAAAACCTCAAATTTAAAAAGAAAATTGTGTCCATCAAACCAAACCCAAGAGGGTTGAGGTCCCAATTGCTGTGGCACAGTAAGTTTTATCAAAAGCATATGAAAAGACTTCATGAAACAGATTGACTTCAATTCTATAATAATAAATGATTTCAGTATTTCACTTTCTCTTTTAAAAAAAAGGTCTTCTGAATAAATAATAAGAGGTATAATTTCATTAAATTAAATCATCCATCAAAGGGATCTAACAATTATCTACAAAATATTTCACCCAAAGACCAGAAAAAAAATGATCTTTTCAGCAGCCCGTGGACATTTCTCTAAAAAGAGCATATAGTGAGACACAAAACAAATCTAAAAATATAAGAAGAAACTGATAACTACACATATCCTATCTCAGTATAATGCAAAAAAATGCTTAAAATAAACAACAGAATCTCTAGAAATTATAGGAAGTCTTGGAGATTAAAGAATACAATTCCAAATAACAAAATGGCTCCAAGAAAAATTCAAGAAAAAAAATTGTTAAATACCAGGGAGAAGAAAAAGGAAATAAAAAAACAACACATGAAACCTGTAAAACACAGTCCTAAAAGAAAAATGTATGTCACTAAAACCTACTTTCAGAATTAGAAAGTACAGATAAGCAAATTATCGTGTAACTCAAGAGTTTGAAAAAAATGAGAGCAAGTCAAACCCAATACAGTAGTTGAGTGGAAAAACAAGCAAACAACAGGAACAGAAAAGGCAGAAATCAATAAAATAAGAACTAAGTTAGCTAAATTAGCCTTTAAAAAGGCAAAAACAAACAAAAAACAAACAAAACCCACGAACTAATAAAAACCACAGAGGGACAAGGAAACATTACAAAAAAATTTAGGATGCTAGAAGGGAATAAATATTTAAAGTCTATATTAAAAAAAATCTAAAAGCAAGCAATAAGTTTCTCGATGATTCAAAATCACCAAAGAAAATCAAGATTTCTACAGCTTAAGCACTCTCAAACAAATAAAGATATTAAAAAAAAAAAACAATAACAACAACAACAACAAAAAGAATGTCTTACAGTGTGGGGAAAAAATAAATTTCAGCCCAAATGAATGTATTTATTTATTATTAGACATTTTATTTATTTACAATACAGGTGTCATCCCCTTTTCCCATTTTCTCTCTAGAAACCCCCTATCCCACTCTTCCTCCTCCTTTTTGCTTTTATACCATTTTTGTTTATATGCATGTATTAAGGTCAGCTCTAGGTTGAAAGTCTAGCAATACAATAGATGCAAATATTCACGGAAAAAGCAATATAATAAACACAAATATTCTAAGAAAAAACAAGGCATTAAACCCAATTACATGAGCACTCCCATGATCACTGTTTCTAAGGGCTTAACAGGATAAGCAACGTATCTGAGCCTACTTCCCTGTCCTAGTCCAAAGTCATTTTCATGTCTGAAGCCTACTTCCTTGTTCTAACCTAAAATTTAGATTCCTGTCTGAAATTACTTTTTTTGTTCTAGCCTGTGAGATTCCTGCCTGAAGCCTACTTCCTTGTCCTTGGCCAATGTCATATTGCTGTCAAGCATCCCATTTCCTTATCCTTGGCCCATGTCAGATTCTTGCCAAGCAGCCCCAAAGCTCTCTGCTTCTCCCCCTTTTTTATTTCATTAACAAGACTGAGCCTGTCTTAGGTCATTCTGACAAGAATGCCTTCCTTACCCATCATGGAATATGCATTATCCAAAGCAATGCACTTATGTCTTAGGTTGGTAAGGCTCTGTGAAGAATTTTACCTGTCCTTGACTTGCCAGCCTGTTAATTTAATAACTCTGTCTGGGGAATCTATTTTTAGGTTCAAGTCATGCACTTGGCTCCCAACATGTTGATGTTGAAGAAAAGCTTTAACACAATGGGCAGGAATAAAAGTATTCCCAGAACAAAAAGGGCTAGCATGATCAAGCTATATACGCCATTTTTGAAGCTTGACCAAAATAGAAATACTAACCTCAGGCCATGGGTAATTTTATCAGCAGTATCTACCACATCAATGCTCAGCAGAGCAGCATTCTAGAAATTTATAAGCTCCCTATGTATCATTACAACATCCCAAGAGGTGTTAGAATTATACAAAATACACTGCATGTGTCATTAAACTTCTTCCTAATTATAATGACTACTACTGTAGATAATAGAACTAACATGAATCCAATAGTATTTAGCATGACACTCAAGATGGCTTCTTACCCTTAAATTCTGAACCTCCTTCAGTAATTTGAATAGGATAAGAATGAGCATCAACCCATTCTTCCAAACACCTATCTAAATCCTCCTGTATATTCAACATATTAGTAACATTTTTTTTGTTAAATGATTAACAAAAGCAGCTCTCTTAACGTCTTGTATCAAAGCAATTGCAGAAGCTGTGGTGCTAGCAATTAATGTAATTAAAGCTGTTATACTAGCAATAATCAAGACCAGTACCCTCTTGCTTCTGCTTAAAGCCTTACTCATTTCTTCCAGTACTTGTAAGCTATTTTTAGAATACCAAGGTTCTGAGATACTCAGAGAACTAAAACAAAAGCTTTTTGATAGACCTCCATAACTGACATGCCAGATTTCAAAACACAAACACAATTAAAAAGTATACAATCAATGCAACATACATTAAATACTGTAGAAGAAACAAAAGTAATTTTAACTTGACAATTAAAATAGCCTTAACACATGTGCTAACACCTGTTTGACGTTCAGATCCTGCCCCAACTTTAATTCTTGCTAACATAACATCATAGAGAACTACAGCCAATTTCCATATGTCTCTGAAAATGTCCAGAACCAGACTTCCAAATGAAGACTGTTGTTTCCAATATTGGATTGACTTCTAGAGCAGTCCATGATTGAGTCTGAATAACAGGTCACATTTAGTAACAATACAAGAGGCATTATAACATCTCTTTTTGATTCTCAGTTTCACAAGGTCTAAGAACTTGAGGCAAAGCAGCTTGTCCCATCAGGGGTATAGGTAAACAATGGTGGGTTGGGAACTTATGTTCAATACAGCTACCCAGTTGCCATTGTCAGGGCACTCAGCAAGCTCACAGGTCAGCATCATTCTTTGTCCTGCATCAGCATATCTCACACATCGCTCTGGTAGCCACCATGCTCCTTCAGCATTCTGCAGAAAAAACACAAACATGCCCTCTTCCCCATATTTAATACCTGATTGGGATCATGCCTTATGCCAGTAAGTGGATCCTTCCATTTCACCTGTGCATATGTATGCCTAGTTGTAGAACGTCATAGACACTCAGCAAAAATTTCCTTGGCATCCAAAATTAATAATAAAGAAAACTTTAAAATAAAAAGAATATGATTTACATAAATTTGTGGTGTATGGGGATATATCTCCCCCTTTTTTATTTTATGGAGATACTGTTTTAAAGTTCCACGGGCCCATTTCACAGTCTCTTGTCCTTGACAATTATAAGGAATCCTTATAATATTGGTAATGTTAAATTGTTGCTAAAGAGTCTCAAATGTTCGACTGCCATAGCCAGTTCCATTATTTGTTTGTTTCTTTTTCTTTTTCTTTTTCTCTTTCTCTTTCTCTTTCTCTTTCTTTTTCTTTTTCTTTTTCTTTTTCTTTTTCTTTTTCTTTTTTAATTATTGGATACTTAATCTACATTCCAGATGTTATCCCCTTTTCCCATTCCCTACCCCCAGAAACCCCTTAACGTATCCTCCCTCCTCTTATTTCTATGAGGGTGTTCCCCCACCCACCCACCTACTTCAATCTCCCCTCCCTCAAATTTCCTCTCACTGGGCATCCAGCCTTCAAGGGACCAAAGCCCTCCTCCTCCACTGATGCCCAACAAGTCCATCCTCCTCTACAAATACAGCTAGAGACATGGGACCCTCCATGTGTATTCCCAGGCTAGCTGTTTAGACCCAGGGAGCTCTGGTTGGTTGGTATTGTTACTCTACCCATGGGGCCACAAGCCCCTTCAACTCCTTCAGTCTTTTCTCTAACTCTTCCACTGGGAATGCTGTGGTCAATTTGATAGTTAGCTGTGAGCATTCACCTCTGTATATGTCAGGTTCGGGCAGTGCCTCTCAGAAGACAGCTATATCAGGCTCCTATCAGCATGCACTTCCTGGCATCCACAACAGTGTTTGCATATGGTGATTGCAGATCTCCAGGTGGGGCAGTCTCTGGATGGTCTTTCCTCTAGTTGCTGTCCCACACATTGTCTCATATGTGCTCCTATGAGTATTTTGTTACTCCTTCTGAGAAGAACTGAAGCACCCACACTTTGGTCTTTCTTTTTCTTGGGCTTCATGTGGTCTGTGAGTTATGTCTTGGGTATTGTGAGATTAGGGGCTAATATCCAGTTATCAATGAGGGGATACCATGTTTTTGGGGGGGGTTGTTTGTTTGGTTGGGTTTTTGGGGTTTTTTTGTGTGTGACTGGGTTACTGTGGGGCTGTGAAATACCATGCAGTTTTTATCACTACAGCTTGAGGTCAGGAATGGTGATTCCCCCAGATGTTCTTTTATTGTTGAGAATAGCTTTCAATATCCTGGGTTTTTCTTATTCCAAATGAATTTGAGAATTGCTCTTTCTGTCTCTGTGAAGAATTGAGGAATTTTGATGAAGATTACATTAAATCTATAGATTGCTTTTGGCAAGATGTCCATTTTTACTATATTAATCCTGCCACTTCATAAGCACAGGAGATCTTTCCATCTTCTGAGATCTTCTTCAATTTCTTTCTTCAGGGACTTGAAGTTCTTGTCATACAGATATGTTGAGTGCTTGGTTAGATTCACACCGAGGTATTTTATGTTATTTGTGACTATTGTGAAGGGTGTTGTTTCCCTAATTTCTTTCTCAGCCTGCTTATCCTTTAAGTAGTGGAAGGCTACTGATTTGTTTGAGTTAATTTTATATCCAGCCACTCTGCTGAAGTTGTTTATGAGGGTTAGGAGTTCTCTGGTGAAAGTTTTGGGGTCATTTAAGTATACTATCATATCATCTGCAAATAGTGATATTTTGACTTCTTCCTTTCCAATCCAAATGAATTTAAAGTGGAATTCTATCAGATTTTCAAAACAGATCTACAAACGATAATCATCAAGTCATTCCTAAAAATTAAAAATTGTACTCCCAAACTCCTACAAAGCCAGTGTTACTCTAACCCTCAATGAGATAAACACAGAAAAACAGCAAAAGAAATCCTAATCAAAATCCCCATGATAATTTTCACAGAAATAGAAAAATCTATCATAAAGTTCATCTGAAAGTTCAAAAGAGACTCAGGGTTGAAAGCAGTCCTGAACAAAAAGAATAATGTATAAAAAGAATAATGTGTAGAAATAACTATATTATATTTCAATTTATGTTTATGTTAAAGAACTAGAGTTTGAAAACAAACCAACCAACTAAACACAACAACAACAACAAACAGGCAAACAAACACAGTATTAACACAAATGTATGCATATAGATCAATGCAACAAAATATAATCACTCCCCATAAAGAGTGTACATAATATATTTGATATTTGACAAAAAAGCCAAAATATACACTGAAGAAAAGACGGTATCTTCAGCAAATGGTGCTGAGAAAGCAGATACCCAAATATAGAATGAATTTACACCTGTAACTATAACCCTGCACAATCAATCAATCAATAATCAATCTAAATCTAAATGAATAAAATATCTCAATCTGTGGTCTGAACCATTGACATCTGTAGAATAAAATGTAATTAGTGGCCCACAAGATATAGGTGTGGGCAAAATTCCTGAGTAGCACTTTATTCACTCAAAAATTAAGCCCAACAAATGGGACCACACAAAACTTAAAAATATGGGACAACAAAGGAAACAATCTGTTGAGTGAGAAGGAAGCCTCCAGAATTGGAAAGAATCTATACTTTTGTTAGGGGATTAATATACAGTATCTACAAAAAAACAAAAATAATCAACAAAACAAATAAACCAATAAAAAAAAAAACACGCAATAGTTTTAAACAGAGTTCTCAGAGGAAATAAAACTAGCTAAGTGATATCTTTAGTTGTTTTTTTTTTTTTTTTCAACACCTAAGCAATCAGAGAAATACAAATTAAAACTACTTTGGCATTTCAGTTTACCACAGTCAAAATGACTAAAATAAAAAAAAAAAATTGACAGAAAATGCTAAATGCTAGCTAGAATGAGTATATCTACTGCAACAATCTCCCTCCAAGTTGTTGGAAAACTGGAGGGTTTCGATAGACTTCCAATACACAATAGTGTCTTCAAGGTGTGGCAGAAATTTTGCATCTTAATCATATGGTTGTCTAAACAAGGTAGGCACATTGACAACACCAGCTGACATGCCAACATGGATGGGAGAAATCTCACAAGGCCCATACCTCCTCTAGATGAAGAATTACAGACAATTCATGAGTCAAAGAGGGAGAATCATTATTTTCCCCTGGAACAAGCTTCTATATTCAATCAAAAGTGGTCATTCTTAAACACCTTTATATAAAAGCAGCACTATATGGACACTGCATATTGTGTGCGTGTGTGTGTGCGTGTGTGCGTGTGCGTGTGCGTGTGTGTGTGTGTGTGTGTGTGTGTGTGTGTGTATAATAATAATGGAAGAATAGGACTTGAACTCCATAAAGAATAGGGGAAAATGGGAAGAGGTGGAAGGGACATGGGGATGAATGAAAACTATGTAAAACTGTACTGATGTTTGAATGTTTAAATTAAATGTTTAATTGAAAACATGAATTGGGAACCACTGAATGTAAAACGTTTTTCACTAGAACAAAATTACAATTTGGGTGATAAGATGACAGCTCCTTACAGTGTTAGTGATGTGGATTGTGAAGGTTATCAAATATGCATATTGGTGACTAACCACCTAGCAAGAACAGTGGCTTCCACAAACATTAGAGTCCAGGGAATCGCACTATGTGAGAGCAGGTGAGAGAAGAAAGCACAATCAATTATTCATAGATGCTCTGGTATTCATCCAAGTTGTGTGTCAGATCTCAACACCTAAGCCCAAAGAACAAAAAGGCAAACAAACAAAACAAACAGATGAAACACAGCAGTGTTTGGACATTGGAACCAGCCTCTATAAAATATTTAAAAATGAAGTTATATTTTGTTGTATGAATGTTAAAGGGGATTTCTAAAAATTAAATTACCTTACAAAGATATTTTGTGCTAGTAGTTCATTTTGGTTTTTTTTTTTTTTTTTGAAAGGGGGTGAGGGTTGTTGTTGTTGTTGTTGTTTTAAGTGTAGACCTAATCAAAAATTTTCTAATCGATCTGTGAGATGACTCAGTGCCTAATGCCTGACCCTCCAAGCCTAATCACCTCAGTTTGATACTAAGGACCTATACTATGTAAAGACACAACTGTCTCCACAAATTGTTTTATAACCTCCACACTTTAGTCAGGGCGCCATCTGCATAGAATATCAACGAAACCAACTTTCATTTAGAACAACTGATTCACGAAATACTAAAATTTAATATATGTGCTTCCACTGGACAGAGGTGGTACAGACGTTTGATCCCAACATCCAGGAGCCAGAGGTAGGCAGATGCTTGTGAGTTCAAGGCCACCCAGGGATACTGAGTAAGTTCTGAGACAGCCTCGGGTACACAAAAGAAACCTTGTCTCAAAAAAACAAAATCAAATGAAAACAGTATGTCTCACATATAATATACATATAATATATTAGTAGACTATTATAAATTTATTTATAGTCAATATAACATATCAGAACAATTTTTGTTTGCATCTTACATATTATTCCAAAAAACTCTAAAATCTTCAAACATAGTAAGTTTGTCTCCATTGCAAACTTGAGAACTACATGGCTATACTATGAAAAATCTCTCTTCTTAATTTATGAATATTTATGAACAAATATTTGTACTGTGGGATGGCACTGAGTCAAGTAATTTATTTTAGTAGTTCTATTCAGTGGATATATTAAAAATGAAAGCATATAAACAAATAACTCATTAATTAAGCATAATTTGGTTTAGTGTATTATAATGAGGGTTATTTAATTATTCTTTGCAAGTATTTCATAGCAGGTAATCAACCTTTCCTCGAGTTCACTTCACTGTGCTAACCATCTTTTTTTCTATTATATCTCACAAATGTTTTTTGAGAACCTCAAATATGTATAATACAACTCACTTTTCTTTTCTTTTTTTAAATTTTATTTTTGTTGAAAATAGATTCTTCTCTTATACAACACATCCCAACCATAGTTTCCTCTCCCTTCACTCCTTCCAGCTCCTCTCCTCCCCTCTCCCCTATGTCCACTTCCCCCTCCTTTTCCAGAAAAGACCGGGCCTCTAAGAGATGACAACCAAACAGAAGAAGACAAGACATAATAAAACAAGGCTAAAGCCTTCATAATGGAGGCTGGACAAGGCAAACCAAAGGGAGGAAAAGAGTCTCAGGAGCAGACAAAAGACTCAGAGACACCCCCTTTCTCATTGTTAAGAGCTCCACAAAAACATTAAAGTAACAACCTTAAAATATATGCAGAGAACCTTGTACATACCAATTTAGGTCCCATACTTACTGCTTCAGTCTCTGTGAGTCCATATGAGCCCTGCTTAGTTGATTCAATGGGCCATGTTCCCCCAGTATCTTCCATTCTCTGTAACTCCTGAAATCTTTCCTCCCCCTCATCCATAGGGTTTCCCAATCTCTGAAAAGATGAACCCAATGGGGACCTCCAATTTAGACTCTGCATAATATCTGGCTGAAGGTCTTTGCATGCACTCCCATATGCTAAGGAAGAATCCTTTCTGAAGAGGACTCGACAGGGCACCAATCCAAGGTCTCTGGGCTATCCAGTCTCCAGTTCCTGGGCATCCAAGCAGTGTAGGGCATGAGTTTCCTTTTGTCCTGTAGGTCTCAAGTTAAACCAAACATCTGTTGGCCACACCCCCACTTTCTGGTCTATTGCTCCCAGACATCTTTCAGGCAGGGCAAAGTGTAGGTCAAAGTTTTTGTGGCTAAGTTGGTGTCCACATTCCTCTTTCCATAAGCTGCAGAGTACCTTCTCCTGCAAAAGAGGTTAGAACGTAGGGTCAAGATTCCATGCAGGCACCAGTTCAACCTCTCCACATTTAATGAGCTGTGTGGATGTTGTCCTCACCAATAGCCCCCTCAGTTTTCAGGACACCTTGTGTCCTAGCATTATCATGGGTCATTAAGAAATCTCCATGGGAACCTTCAGCCAACCACTCAAGGAAATGCTACCCAGTTCCATAACTGGAAGCCTGGCTGGCAACAAAAAATGGTCAGTTCAGACTGCATCTTCCATTACTAAAAGTCCTCCTTAGGGTTACAGCCATGGAGTACTGAAATTTCCACTAAACTAGACTTCCACATCACAAGCCCAGTTAGAGCTGTGTCTCCCCTGACACTCCCACTCCATCCCTCACCCCCTCATCTCATCCTTCCTGCTCAGGTTCTTACCTACCTCCAGTCCATCCACAAAATTTATTTTACCTCCTCTTCCCAGAAAAGTCTACAATTCATTTTCCAAAGATTGTAATGGCCACTCATCACATAGACATCAACGTGCTCTAAATAAAAAACGAAGTATTTTTATATCCATATCCAAAGAGAATGTTTTGTTTGAATTGTTTTAGGGGCTATAACTTAATCTCTATGTTTGAAAATGAACAGTTTCAATAGACACAAGCTTCAAACTGCACAGGCTTTTATGTTAGGTGTCATTACAGTCAAATCCATGTATTTTCTTGCCCATAGCTGCATGAGAGAGGTAAAATATTTCTGTTGAGCAAAATTATACTCTGTTGAACTAATTGGGCTGTTGGGGTATTATGTCAGTAAGAGTCACCAGGAGAATGTATCCACTGGACGTAAGTGGCTATATCACAAATCAAGAAACAGGATAGTAATTCTTTCTGTGGCCCTTAAAGGCTCTAGTCTGGGACTTAGTAGAATATCATCAACTATATGTTAGCTATGAATAGAAAAGAAATGCATAGATCTTGCAATGTACCATGAATTTATTTATAGCTGAGAGATATTTTTCATAAATGTAGGTATAAAAACATCTAGATGGCTTTTAGTATTTCCTTTCTGTGCAAATTAATAGAATTTTTTATAATATTTCCAGATAGCTACACAGCTTGAATCAATTACATCCATGTATCCTTCCACTTGAAACATCAGCAGCCCTGGGGTTGTGCAAAAATATCCTCTGAAATTGAAACATTACATCTGGGGGAAGCATCCTTAAGACTCAGAAAGTTTGGAAAATTCACAAGGCTCAGGAAGTCAACGTGTTCAAGTTTCTGGAAGTTCCTGAATTACTTACAGGGTAGGCTTTTGTTGGTGCAGCTGCGCATGTAGTCACAATTCCCCTAAAAATGAACCCCTCACCCAGATTCCTGCAAGTGACTTTAATGTGCTCACCTACTCACTCAGCTGTACTTGGATGGAAACATTCCTCTTGTCTGTGATTGGTGTCCTATCAATACGCAAATAGATGTTTGTGTGTGTCTTCCCAGGAGGTCCATAACACTCTAGTAATCCCTCTTCTACTTTGAAATCCATGTATTTACTTGTTTATGTTTCTTTTATATTTTTTACACAGGACAGAAAACACATGATAGTTGTCTCCTTCCTTCTACCTTATTTTAACATGTCCTCCACTTGTATCCATTCTCCTACAAAGGACAGACTTCTACTCTTTTGTTCCTAAGTAATATTTCTATGTATGCATGTAATATTTTCTTTATCCATTGATCTGTTGAATGACATAGACTTATTCTACAGCTGAACTCTGTTAATAGGATAGGAATCAACATGGGCATGTCTTCATGCATCTCTTCTGTCTCTAGTTTCTTTTGGATGCATACACTGATTGTATAGTTGACTTATTTTTAGGCTTTATTTTTTATTTTATGAAGAAAATGCTATGTTTTTATAATAGTTGTACTAATTTACATGACTACATTTTCCTTTTTCTTTGTGTCCTTGATAGCATTATCACTCTTATCTGTAGTTTATTAATAGTCATTCTATGGCCAGTGGGTACCACTGGTCTGTGCATCTCCTGCTCTGAGCAGCTGGAGCTTCTCCTGGACAAGATAAGAGAAGTGAGCACTGGACGTTGGGGAATAAAGCTGCTTGTGTACCAAGGTGATGGCAGGTGTCTTCATTAATTTCATTGTAGAAGTCTTCAAAGGCAGGGCCAGAGGGAGGTAAGGAAAATGGAAAGTTTTAATAGCCAGAAAGTTCTTAAGAGTAGATATGGAATCTACCCAGCATGCTGAAAAGAGAATAAGCAAGGCTGAGCAATCATGCAGTCCCATGCTAAGGATGTTGTCCAAGCAAACGACAACTGTGCATGGTCCTTCAGACCCTGCCACCTGAAGTTTTGTGGACCTTACCTGAGGATTCTGTCAGTTGTGACAGATTTTAACCATTTGTAGGAAAGGTTGAATGTTGTTTACTTGCATTTGAGAGACTGAAATTATTCACTACCTGATGAACCAGAAAAATATGCAAAGAGACATTTATGACTGCTCAATGTTTTACTCCTCATTTCCCACGATGACAATTAATTTAAAAAAATCCAGGGCAGGAATCAGACAGTGGTAGATACCTGCCTACTGGGAAGACACCCTTCCAAAGGATGATGATGACCTATGTGACCTATGAGACATCAGGAGAGATTTGAGTCAGAAACACCAACACTTTTCATGTAAAACTGTAAGAAACAATTTTTTTTCTGGTAGGTAAACTCATTCAGCCCATACTCTGAGCCATAGTAATACATTTGTCAACAATAGATACTGAATTCCTTGAGTACTTAATCTATAAACAAAAGATGTTTTATATATATATATATATATATATATATATATATATATATATATAATGTCATGATTTATAAGAGTAATTAAAATTTTACATTGCAAAAGTCTTCTACTCTTTAGTGTCCCCACTTTATGCTGTGAGGTGGATTCCTCTGTTTATCACAGAGCCCATACAATATAGCTGATTCTGTCAATCTCCCTCATCTACAAGAAGTATATTGGATATTAAGTCATACATTGAGGTATTTGAGTCATTTGAAGTCAAGCTTTATGCAGGTTGGAAAATAGGGATCTATTTTAAATTCTTCTACATACAGCTATCAAGTTTGACCAGCACAATTGTTGAAGAAGCAACATTTTCCCCAGTGTACACTCTTTGCTTCGTTATCAAAAATCAGTTATTCATAGATGTGTGGTCTTGTGTCCAGGTCTTCAGCTCTATTCCATTGATCATCATGTCCCTTATTCTGTCAGTGCCCTGCTGGATTATTGCTATACATCTGTAGTACGGATTAAAAACAGGAAT
Organism: Rhabdomys pumilio; assembly: GCA_030674055.1. Taxonomy (NCBI): domain Eukaryota; kingdom Metazoa; phylum Chordata; class Mammalia; order Rodentia; family Muridae; genus Rhabdomys; species Rhabdomys pumilio. The sequence goes on along the minus strand of JANHMN010000087.1, from coordinate 12,509 downwards.
GCTGATTCCTCTAGCAGTTCTTTTACTGTTCAAGATTGTTTTAGCTGTTCTGGGCTTTTTGTGTTTCTGTATGAAGTTTAAGTTTTTCTTTTTTTTTTTTTTTTTTTCAATTTCTATAAAGAATCAAGTTGTGGGTTGCATTGAATCTATAGGGTTTTTTTTAAATATAGTGGCTACTTTAGAATATTAATATTAGCAATCTCTAATCACAGGAGGTCTCTCTTCACTTATTTCTTATATCTGATAGAAATGAAAATAGAGACTAAATGTAAACTCAAGAAGCACAAGGAAATGAGAAAAAGATTTTTAAACAGGACCCTGATAGCACAGACATTAAGACTAAGAATTGATATATGGGACATTGTAAAAGTAAAAAGCTTATTTATAGCAAAGGACGCCTTCATTTGAGTAAAAAAGCAACCTGTAAAATTGGAAAATATGTTTACCAATTGTATTTCTGACAATGGGTTAATATCTATAATATGTAAGGAACTCAAAAAATGATCAAAAAACAAATAACCCAATTAAATATGAAGCATGGATCTAAACAGAGAGGTCTCAAACACTGTATTTCATCTTATGCTAGTCAGAAAGTCCAAGATGAATGAAATAAATGACAGCAGATGCTAGCAAGGATGTTGGCAAAGGGGAACACGTAAATATTGCTGGTGAGAGTGCATATTGGTATAGCCACTAGGAAAATTAGTGTGGAGTTTCCAAAAAGCTGAAAATAGATTTACCACAAGAAATAAACCCAAAGGAAAATTAGAGTAATTTAACTGGGGTACAAGTGAAAGAACAGATAGAAGAAGGCACATAAAGGAAGATAATAAAAACTGAAGACTTTTTGAAATGTTATATGGAAACCCAGGCTGTAGTAGCTTCAGAAATATATGCATCCAGCAGGAAGTTCAGTGAAATTGCCATAAAATGCAGAGACAATGCACCAACTAGACATCATATGCTGCCCAAAACTCTCAGTAGCAGGAAACAAATTACATCTTTTTGAGTTCTTGTTGGGTGGTAATCAATATAGAAACTCACAACTGAACAAGGTGAAGAGACTTGGAAGTGTTCAGCCTTAAATGAGATTTCTATATCCCACCCACCTCATCAAGGCTTAGAGTTCTATGCACAAGAATGGGGCAGAAGGACTGTAACAGCAAGGAAAGACTGATCTCTATTCAAGGCACAGCAGTGTAGACTTATATTTGAATTCACAGAAACATGACGACACATCCAAAACCTTTACGCATACAAGCAAGACAAAAAAAATCTCAGCAGAAAGATAAGACCTGGGCACAAGGCCACACCTCTGGATACGAAGTAATGCACAGTTGCTTGGACAGGGAAACATGGAAAATCAGCTCTCATTAATGAAGTGTGAGTGTGTGTGTGTGTGTGTGTGTGTGTGTGTGTATGAAGCTCAAAAAGAAGAAAGACCAAAGTGTGGATGCTTCTGTGCTTCTTAGAAGGGGCAACAAAATATTCACAGGAGGAAATATGGAGACAAAGAATGGAACAAAGACTAAAGGAAAGGGTATCCAGAAATTGCCCCTCCTGGGGATCCATCCTATATACAGTTGTCAAACCAGGATGATATTGAAGATGCCAGAAAGAGCTTGCCTGATATGGCTGTCTCCTGAGAGGCTCCGCCAGAGCTAACAAATACAGAGGTGGATGCTTGGAGCCATCCATTGAACTGAGTGCAGGGTCCCAGACGAAGGAGTTGGAGAAGGAATTGAAGGAGCTGAGAGGGTTTGCAGTCCAGTAGGGGAAGCAACAGTATCAACTGGCTAGACCCCCGAGAGATCCAGGGACCCAAGGATGGCCTTGGTGGACATCAGTGGGAGGAGTGTACCTTGGTCCTATGGGGGTTCAATGCCCCAGAGTAGAGGAATGCCAGGCAGGATGGCAGGAGTTGGTGGGTAGGTGGGAGAGCACCCTCATAGAGGTAGAGGAAGGATGGATGGAATAGGTGACTTTCAGAGGGGAGACCTGGAAATGGAATAACATTTGAAATGTAAATAAAGAAAATATTCAACAAAAGAAAAAAGAAAAAAAGAGAAAAATGTCACACAAAGGGCAATGTGTGATACTTGTAAGATTCAGTCTCTGGAAAGTTATGGGAAATCTACTGATATCTATTCCCTTATCTTAAAACAGGAAATATATTTCAGAGTCTCCAAAATGCCTCATATTCTCCATAGCTTTGTAACCCCCTGCCCCCCCAAAAAATGTGACAAATAATCATAATAAAGCTATTCCTTTCACAGCTTCTAGAACTTTCTCAGGCTCTCATCCCATCTAAACCAGGTTGGGTTAGGCTACACGTTTGCTTGTTTCCTGTTTACGTGTGGCTCCTAGTACCATTAAGACAGTCAGTCCTGAGAGAGGAAAGGAGATTTCAAGGAAGGGTGAGATGATAGTAGAACATGTCCTATGAAAGCAGAAAGAGGAATTCTGATGGTGAAAGGATCTAAGGGAGGAAGAGCGAGAATAAGAGCCAGGAAGAGGAAGCCAAAACAAAGTATATACAGAAATGCAATGAGGAACCTGTTGCTTCATATGCTAGTTTAAAAATATAAACGTAGATGCTCCGTCTTTATGCGCCCCCTCCACACAATGGTGCGGAGGCTCTCCTTAAAGCTGTAGTCTGATTGTGGTATCTGTTCCCCAGCAGGGCTGCTTTGTTTGGCCTCAAAATGCCTACCTTGGCTGAGACTTGATGTGATAGGGTAAAGGGATACCCAAGGGGGCCCCAACGTCTCGGAGGAGAAGGGACTCTGTGAGAGTGGACATACAACATTTGATGTAAATAAATAAATGCATTTTTAAAAATTATAAAAAAAATGAATTATTACAAGACAATGAACATTTCGTTAAGTGCTTCTCAGCCATTCAAGATTCCTCTGTTGAGAATTCTCTGTTTTAGTTCTGTACCCCATGTTTTAATTGGGTTATTTAGGTTTTTGGCACCTAACTTTTTGAGTTCTTTATACATTTTGGATACTAGCCCTTTATCAGGTGTAGGATTGGTAAAGATCTTTCCCATTCTGTAGGCTGCCATTTTGTTCTATTGCCAGTGTCCTTTGCCTTACAGAAGCTTTTCAGATTCACAAGGTCCCATTTATCAATTGTTGATCTTAGAGTCTGAACCATTGGTCTTTTGTCCAGGAAATCTTCACCTGTGCCAAAGTATTCAATATTATTTCCTACTTTTTCTTCTAAATTCAGTGTATCTGGTTTTATGTTGAGGTCTTTGATCAACTTGAACTTGAACTTTGTGCAGGGTGATAAATATGATTCAATTTTCATTCAGATCAGCATCAATTCTTGAAGATGCTTTCTTTTTTCCACTGTATGGTTTTGCTTCTCTGTCAAAGATCAAGTGTCCATAGCTGTGTGGGTTTATTTCTGAGTCTTCAATTCTATTTCATTGATCAACCTGTCTGTCTCTGTACCAATACCATGCAGTTTTTATCACTATTGCTCTGTAGTACAGCTTGAGGTCAGGGATGGTGATTCTCCCAGAAGTACTTTTCTTGTTGTGAATTGTTTTCGCTATCCCGGGTTTTTTTATTTTTACATATGAAGTTGAGAATTCTGTACAGAGTGCATCTGTATGAACCTCTGGCAAAGAAGGTAAAGCAAGAATTTGCTGATAAATGAGTAGTTCCATGTTCCCATGTAAACTGATGGTAAAGAGTGACTGACTACAATAAAAATTCATCAGGGGCCTTGTAAAGAATTTTCCCCTGTGGAATTAGTTCATCTACTTGTGTACATAAAGTTTCCAGAAGGAAACTGTGTGAAGATTTGGTGGTAGCTAATGGCCTGGGCACCACAATTGAAAGAATTTAAAGACAAAAAAGTGTGAAACTAACTCAAAGTTCTATTTATATGAAGTGTAGAGAATGTTTGTATTTTTAAATAAATTTTCATAGCCACCAGAAACTATGCACCCTAGAAAGGGTTCTAGGCAACTAAAAGGCCAAAAGATAAGCAATGAACATCAGCACATGTCTTTATTGGCATCTCTCCGTTTATCACTGAAGGCACAATTAAGGCTGACTGACTATTGAAAAACAACTTTCCATATTTCTTTAGCATAATTGAACATTTTATTGACAGTAGAATTGGTGGCTTTTGTTTAGGTGTGTGTGTTTGTGCGTGTGTGTGCGTGTGTGTGTGTGTGTGTGTGTGTGTGTGTGTGTGTATGTGTGTGTCTAGCATTTGTGTGTGGTGTTGCGTTTGAACCCATGGCCCTCTGTATAATAGCTCAGTGCTTTACTACTGAGTGAAATCCTCAGTATCCAGAACTTTCTGTATTAGAGATTTTATTGTAAATAGATCTAATAGATAGGTTGTCTTCCAGGGAAATGAACAGGTTTTCTTCTGGGGAAAAGATAGAAGTTTATTCTCTATTACGAAGTAACAAATTTCTCTAGGCCTGCCTTGTGATTCAACTCTGAATGAACATTCTTCTTCCATCATTGGACTTCATAAATAAAATCATCATTAACTCTTTCAATTTGTGTGAGAATTCAAAGCCAAGTACCCTGCTATTCTCTAGCAGATGACAGCCTGAAAACTTACCAATGACACTACTTGAATACACTTGTTTTGAGGTATTTACTCTCTCCTTTGAATTCTGAATGCCTTTAGAGATAGATTATCTTTTTCTATAGAAATAGTCATGTTCTTTCACATAAATCTGACCTAACATTATAAGGTAAATGCTATTTACATCTAAAATGTCCAGTATTGAAAAGCATGTTGATGCAAATTAATATGGTTCAAGATCAAGTAGTGTCAATCCATTGTTTTTACTGCCTCGGCTGTCAAAAGTTAAGATAAAGGGTTATGTTCATCCTCAAACAAATTTTCAGGGGCTGCTATTCTTTTCTAGCTCAAACTGTCCCAATGTTTCCACTGCCAATGAGTGTGAAGGAGAAGTTGCACCTGCTTTCAAGGGAAGCAAACCATCTGAAATGTAGTGGCACTGGGGAAGGCGGGCAGCTGAGGAGCCTGTAATTCCACAGGTGCCTTCCACATGCTTTGGTGTTGTGTCGGTGCTTGACAGGCCCGACCTGTGAGAAAAGTCATGTTCAAAATGAAATATATGCTATTTCATGACAAATCAGCATTGACAGATGGCTGTTTGTCATTGGTTTTGACAGCTTGGAAGAGCTGCTTTCAACCTTGGTTAATGTAACATTATACTTGAAACGTTCCAGTCTTCTCATTGAGTATGCCTATATTACCGAACATATCTTCATCTCTTGTTATTTTTAAGTATGTCAGTAAGAGTCATGGAAATCTGTTCTCTAGCCAGTCCTATAAAGACCCCTGTAATAGTCTTGATTATCTCTCATTTTGCAAAAACCTGAAACATAAATTAGCTGCTTCTCTTGTCTATCATCAGGTAACAGTATAGGCCGTCCATATGATAGACTCCAAGCAAGTAACCATATACACATTTGTAATATTTTTTTTCTTTACTATCAACTGTCTAGCAGTGTTATGTTTAAGGATAATTCTACAGTGCTTTTAATCATAAGCATGCTGCTGACAAATGGCCAATTGAAAAATCCCCATTGGGAGTGTTTGAATAATGTCCCTTAGGTGATCAAACAACTCCTCCGTTTATATCAATCCACCTGTATATTTTTTTGTGGCTAAATACAAGACAACATTACTTGAAATCACTAGACATTTTCTCCACCTTATCAATACTTTCAATATATCAGATTCACAGTTAATCTAGTCCACTAACCATGCTATTTAAATATTGCTAAAATATTTTAAACACCATTTTGTGTATGTTTTTTGTGTGTACATGTGCATGCTCACACACGTGTCCCATAGCTGTCGGTGGAAAAGCTTACAGGAGTCAGATCTCCCCTTCCACTGGATGTGGGTCTGTGACATGGAACTCAGATGGTCAGATCTGGTGGCAAACACCTTTATATGGTGAGCCATCTTGCTAGCTCCTTCCAGAATATTTGAGGTGTACTTAAGATTGAAAACGTAAGAGAAAGCACCCCACTAATGGCAGTCTCAGGGAAAATACGTAGCTATGCAAAAATTGCAGGTTGTGTCAGAACTAAGAGGTATCTGCAAGTACTAACTACCACATTGCTTTCTGGTTATATTAGATGGTATATCAGGAAAATATACAGATGTGGAATAAGTATAAAATTTATAACCAACAGAAAGTCTACAAATTTAACACAGTAAAAGAACCTGTGCTCACCAATAATCCTTAAAAACATCAGCATTAGGCATCCAGTACCCTAATGAAGCATTTGGAATAAAGCATACCCAGAATTAAGCTTTTCATTAAAATGACAGTGCTTACACTGCATTTCTGGGTAGAAATTCCCAACTATTATTAAGTGTATAAAGAAAACTTGATTGGGACCGCTAATGCCTTTTTTATTATTGTGGAAGATAAATGCTTTGTTAGAAATAAACTCATCTCAGGCTTACTCTTTCCGCATACTAATTAATAGAACAGAAGCATAGATTTGTTAATTAAAATAAGATACCTTGGGGAATTGAAATTAATTTGGCGTCCTAACAGACAGTCTTATGTCAATAAATTTCCCAGTTGTTTTGCCAGCATCAAGTGAAAAAAAAAGATAAAGCCATTTTTAAAAAGTGAGAAGTTTCACTTTTTAGATCGGTTACAATGCATGAGGTGGATTAATGTAGTTTTTCATTAAGATTAATATCCATGGATTTGGTCGAGATTTCTGAATATGTTTTCATACATTTCGTATATAAGTCATTTGTTCAACTGTGATCCAGTTTAATCGTCACTGAAAGCTATAACCATCTGGCAGATGTTTCCTGGCCTCTCGGAAATGAGGTGAGGTGCTCATTTCTCCATCTATTGAACACATGTCCAGGTCACCAGAAATACCACTACAATTAGCAATGCACCCTAATTACCAATATCAAGTGTTCTGTGGACTGCATTGTCATGGGCCATAGCTACTCTCTAAAGCTGGAAAAAGTCTATTCAAACACAAATAGAAATGCCCTTGGGGTCAGTGTGAGAAAACTTGCGTTTCAGTGCAATGTGAATTTTGGAACCAAATATTTTCTGTTTGCTTGTATATCAATGTTTTTGTTTTCATTCATATTGTAAAATGCCATGCAGAATAATAACACTAATCCTAGAGTTCTCAACATTTTTGTGAGACAGGCTTTTCTGAAAGCCTGATAAAAACTACAGGCCTCTGTCTTAAATTTAATTTGCATAAAACGTCATAGACACATACCTGTGTCTTGGCTTAAATAAAAATTATATTCAATATAATCAGTAACTTAACTGGGATATCTACATAGGTTAATAGTATCAAATAAATGATTTATTATAATATTAGACTAATAAAAGTATACATGGTAAGAATTTCTTACCTTCAATAAACTGTTACATCTTTCATGTTGTGAACAGAATAGTTTATACCACACCATACCATACATAGTACACCACACCGTGCCCCCCACAACATATATCACACACAAACCATACACACTACACATTCATATACACAAGCATCCACATACAAGCATATTACAAATACCATTCACCATACACACCCCATATATCACACATATAATACACATGTAATATACACATCATATGCACATACATATACACATCATGCAAAAATACACATACATACACACTAAAACACATACACACATATATATCATACACCACATACACACATACAGTACACACACATTCCATGGCACACATAACACCATACACACTCATACACACACTCACACACACATAGACACCGTATACCACACGCATAAGACACAAACAGCCCATACCACACACAATACACACAGACACACACAGATGCACAAACATACCACACATACATATACACACAAAAATTCCACATATTACATACACACGCAAATATAGACATACATCATTCACATATCACACACATATCTACCACATACCACATATACACACACATACACACACACCATACCACACACAGACACTACAGAACATACATACACACATACCATGTATACAACACATACCATGCATACACACAGCACACATTTACACACATGTATAAACACTACACACATCATACCACACACACATTACAAACCACACTTAGAGGGATCTCTGAGAAATCCCGTCTAGAGCAGTTCCTAGAACAAAAATATTTTGCACTTCCGCCTAAGATCTCTGACCAGATTTATAACTGACCCTTAGACAGGATCAGAACAGAGATTAATATTACTTGAAAATACAATTTATCATGAAATTGTTGCTACTGTTGAGGATGTCTAATGCACACTGAGGAGGTGTTTTGTATGCCCGAAATTTATAAATGATTGATATGGATAATTATTTATTCATTTTAATAAGCATTTTATACAAATCTCAAAATGAGGGGTTATGAATTCATATTATGACTTGGAGGTTGATCAAAATAAAAGCCAGCATGTAGATTAGGCTCTTCGGGGAAAGAATATTTATTGATAGAATTAAAAAGAACATCAAAGATGAAACACAAGTAACATCACAATTAGAAGTCAGGAAAGGAAAACCAGGAGGAAACAATGTCAAATATGCCAAAGAAAGAAACTGTTTTAAAACAAAGGACTTGTCAACAGTCAAGGGTGGGGAGAGGCCACATGAATCGTGATTTCAAAGCACATTCGGTTTTGGCAAGCAGAGGATTCTGTTACCTTGGAAACAGCCAAGTGAGAAGGATAGGCCTCTGAATCGCTGAGTGGAAGGAAGCCTGAGGTCACCTCTCTACAGAGTGAATGGGTGGCAGGTGGGGACGGGAGGCAGAAAAGGCAAATATTGACATATATTTTAGAAAGCCGCTTTTGAAATGAAAGAGACAAAGTGGCTGGGACAGGGAAACAAAGGTGAGAGTCTGTGCTTCACGTTTTCTTTCAAGTGATACTAAAATTTCTGCACAAAGCCTTTCACATGGATTTAAGAACTTCCTCTCCAGAAGGAGAAGTCAATTAAACATTACAATAGATTACTGCGTGTTCTTTGTAGACTCTCCTCCTGGCTACATCCAGCAAATTCTCCCTTAAAGCAGCTTGAAGGTGAAGAGATGAATCCAAGTGCCCCCTTCCGATCCCGCAGCAGCTGCCACGTTTGTTGATTTTTTTTTTTTTTTTTACTTAAACTACCATTCTGAGAAGCGTATCAGGAGGGCTATCGAGTGCTTTTGAAAATCCTTCTTGGATAAAATAATAATAAAACATGAAGGAAAAATTAAACGCTGGTCAGAATATAAACTCCCATCCCAAACTTTCTCACGTAGAAATACTTGGTGCCAAAGTCTACTTTCGTTTTTTCCGTCCTTTTACCCCTTGCTGTTATTTTGTTTCTACCTAAGTGACTGGTTTCCCTCTGTGAGTTCTTGTCTGCTACTTCATGCAACCATAACTCCATTTAAGCCTCAAAGGAAAAGAAATTAGATAAAACTCCGTATGTTTGCTATGTCTAGTAATTTTTAAAACTGAGACGTCTCTAGGTTTTTTTTCTCTCTCTCTCTCCTTAAACCAACAGACTTGAGGGAGGGCACGGTGGGCTCTGTCAGATCCCCGGGAACCCACTTTCATAACCATGCTTTAGTTATGCACAAAAGCTAAAGCTGTTTTGTCCGGTGCTGCCCTTACTTTCCCTGTAAATGAATACTCAGGTTTCTCACTGTCCAGGTTTTAAGAAATACAGAATGCTTATAAACACAGCATCTGCTTCAAAACGCAGTATTCATACTGGACCAGGAGAGATTATAATTGCTTATAAGTTCCTGGATGCTCTTCTCTTGATGAGCAGAACAGAGAAGCCCAGCAAGGGTGTTCAGAAGACAGAAATGGCAAGCCTGAAGAAGCATTGTGAAAATGGTCTCTGGCTTTTTCGATCACTGGCTACTCTTTCCTCTTTCACTCTCTTAAAGAACAGCTTGCATCCCATCACCTAGTTGCTTAATTTTCTGGCTGTAAACAAGTTAATAAAAGACTCTTGGACTTTGAGGAACAAGCTAATTGCTTTGTTTTGTCTACGTAGCTATAAGGCCAGAAAGCTCTGTGCTGTTGAAAATCTAGTAGAAACCCTGAATAAACCTTGAAAAATGGATTGTATGCCTTCCAGTCCTTCAGGGCACTTGTCTTACATGCTTAAAGCCGATGAAATCAACTTTCTTTATCTGAAAACATGGCATCCCCAGCCACAGCTGCTGAACCTCGGTTGGACCTTCATTCTTGCACTGTTGCTAGTGCATAGAGCTCACAGATTTTCTTGGAGCACAAGACACATTTGGAAATATATCCACTGAGTCTCCATATTTCTTTTCTCTCCTAGCTTACGTTATTCTATGGCCCTCTCAGTGTGCTCATAGAAATGAGATTTAAGTCCACAAAACCTTTATTTTGCTCTTCAACACAGCGTTTAACTAAGAGACACCACAGACATATACAGGCAGTTTCAGAATCTAGGTCACCCTTAAGGCAGAGCCTTTCAGGCTGTGTTCTGCCCAGTGTTCTCATGAGTAAGGTATCAGGGAGCATGAGGCAGATTTGCATATTAACTATGATGATCTTTCTGACAGTTGAAATTTTTTAGTTCTAATAACATCAGAAAAAAGTTCCAGGCCACGAGAAGGTTGCTCTCTGTGTAAAACACTTGCTTTGAACCACCGTCAGACCCCTTGAAGATGCCTGGAATGGTCCTGGGTAGAGCAAACACTGGGAACTGGAGTGTTCCTGCAGAGAGATGGGACTCAAGGACAGAAGAATCTACAGACACTCCAGGACAAGAGATTGTCTCAAGAAAGGTGGAAAGTGAAGACTGACATCAGGGGGCCAGTATCAAAGTCCTTGAAGCCATCCTCCAATCTACAACTTGTGCTAGCATTCTCTTACCCACATTTACACATATAAAAGTACGCACACACTCATGCATCACACCTACTTGCACACACACAGTATATATACACACACAAAAAAAAAGAAAAAAAAAAAGACAGAAAAATGTCTTCTCTGTCCCGAAAACCTACTTACCCCTTCCCAGCTCCTAGACAAGTTACCTCCTTTCCTTCATGTTCTAGGACCTCTTCCATCAATTGACAGGTACTAGGAGACAGGAAATGGAGGACAGTGGGACACAGTAGCTATGTATACTGTCTGTAGTGACCCTCGTCCCTTTCACCATCTCCAGGAAGCAATAACCCCTTCTTCTGCATCATATGTTAATTTACATTCTCTGCTAAGATGCTGACTTCTGGGATGCAAGTTAATCATTCTAGCCTCAGAATTTTCCTGTTTATAGGCCACCACTTTGCAATAAGCTTGCCCAGTTTTCCCTGAGACCTATAGGAAGCTCTCAGTACACCCCCAGCCATGGCCCCAAATTTCCTTTCTAAGGCTTTTGTTTCATATTCATGGCCTCTGTTTCTTTGTTGCATGCTTCCCTCCTAGGACAAAGGGAGCAACTGGTCCATCTGAAGGTAGGAATTTACAGGGAAGAAAGCCCTCACAAAAAAGGCCATCAATGTGTTTCTGTTCATCGTCAATTAGGAGGGAGAAACAACCCTATACCTTCCCTTTGCTGTGAAAAACATCACTCCCAAATGCAAAAGAACAGAAACAGTGAGTTTAAGTTTGTTCTATCTGTTCAAGACACCATTATCTAACCATATAAACACTATAGAATTAAGTCATATCACAACCCCAACACTGGATCATTGTTTGCATCCCATGGATAGACAACAGGTATATTTATAGATATTTCTGAAACTATATGCCTGACTGGGAGATGAAAGATAGTATAAAATTTGTATTTGTAAATATTATAAGTACCTGAAAATATTTATAATTTGTCTCTAATTTGATTCTTCATTTATTTGCTTAAATAGTATTAATTAGCTCAGTAGCAATAGATTATCCACGTAATACAATACTTCATGATATCATACTTTATGTGCCTACGCTTTAAAATACATAAAAACATACAATTACTTTTATGACTTTGTGACTTATATAAATACATTCTTTATTTATCTAAAGGAAATCTTCTGTGTCCTAGCCATACATTAATTTAAAAATTGAAAAACCAATAAAAGATTTATAGTATGATGTCATATAATACTGCAAAATGAAGTCGTGTGAAGGAAAAGAAAATAAAGGATAAATAACCTTAAGCTCTAAATTGTTCACTAAAGGGAAACCATTCTCAGCACTAAGGTCTAATTAATTCTCTTGTCAGACAATCAATTGCCCAAAATGTCACCCCATGAGTGCCTGTTCCTTCACTTTGAGCTGCACACACAGTTATGTTTAATTTTAAATGGAAGAAAATAAAGAAATCATCTTATAATCTATAAATTATACAAAATTAGAGCATTATTTATTTTAAAGCATCAATGGGTTTATTAATCTTTGAAAAAAAAGTGATAATGAGGATGCAATGATAGCTTCAGGAAGGTAAC
>JANHMN010000086.1:0-38667 GCA_030674055.1 Rhabdomys pumilio | reverse complement strand
TGTGTGTGTGTGTGTGTGTGTGTGTGTGTGTGTGTGTGTGTGTGTGTGTGTGAAACAAATACAGTCACAGAAAAAAATGCTATCGACTTGAGGTTAAGAGAGGTTAACTTGGAGAGGTTTGTGGGAAAAAAGGTGGAGTGATGTGATTCTATTTCAATTAAAAGCATTAAAAATAAAACAAAACATACTTTAAGAAAAGAGAGGTGAAGAGAGAACCATTTTTCCTTGAGGATGTGGCCACTGGCAGGTTTTCCATGTGCTAGCACACGGAACTACACCTATACACATATGCACATGTGTAACTTACTTAGTACACTATTATTTTAAAAACATGAAACTGAGAATTTATGCTATGTGGAGAGTATGAGAGAAGACATGGGTAGTGGTTATTATGTTAATCTTTTTGGGTATATGTATGAAATTCTCAAAAACAAAAATAATTAGAAGTTTGTTTCTAGCCTTTCTTCTCCAATACTTCATCCTCTTCTTCTTCTTCTTTCTCCTTCTCCTCCTTCAACACTCTTTATTTAGAGTGAGTTGGGAGCAGAGGAAGGCACATACCTATCATGGTTCTCAAGTGGAGGTCAGAGGACAACGTATGAGATCTGGCTCTCATTCCACCATGTAGGTCCCAGGGATTGAACTTAAGCTGTCAGGATTGATGTCAAGGGCTCTTTCCTGCTGAGCCTTGCTGCTAGCAACTACTTTCTTCTTGTGTTTGCAGTTGCTCAGAAGCTTTACTGTAACCTTGACCCTGGTGGCAAAGGGTCAAGGAGCTGGCACACCCACTCTTAAAGCTTCTGTTTTAAGCACATCATTCATCCTCACATGTTCTCTTAGCCAGAACTCCGACATCTGGTGACTTCCAACCACTGAAAAGCAGAGGCATACAAGTCAGCTGTGTGTTCACAGCTAACACAACACATTAATTTATTTGATGCTAAACATAATGATATGTCAGAGATAAACAAACGACAAATTTATACAGGAAGGTGAGAGTTTTTCATTCATCCATGGTGGTAAAAAACAATTTCCTGTCTAAAATTTCTAAACTAGTAAAATAAAAAGAGTTCTCTTGCCTCAAAAGAGTACTGCGAAAAGAAAATATACATTAGGTTAGCCTCGTGGTTGCTGTATAAAAAAGGGACTGCAATTATATCCAAGTGCATCTCAAAAAGAAAGAAAAGCATTGAAGGCAAGAAAGGGATTCAAAAACATGGAAATGGTGCTTGAGTTCAGGAACTTGAGAAAAATATCATTAGAAAATTTTAATATTTATCAAAATTATAAAAGAACACTTTGATTATTAATTCTTTTAAGTTTTTATGTAAGAGAGTCAAGTTGTTAACAGCAACATTTAACTACTCAATTTCAACTCAGTGCAAACCATTACCATCTCTTAGCTTACGTTTTAAATGACTTCAGAGTTGGGGAGTTGATGTCCCAAAGACACCTCCTTTCTTAAGTTTTCTAACTCAGAATATGCTAAGAACGCACCTGTTTGCTTACTATTGCTAGACCACAGTTACATCCATGAAAAGGCTGTTCTGTTAATTTGCATTTTATTTTATTATTTGAAACAGGGTCTCATTCATCTTGTAATAGTATCTTTGAGAAAGACCAAAGCTTTCTTAGCTCCATTGAGCTTAACCTGAGAGGGCAAAGTCCAGGGAACTCAGTGTCCTCCAGAATTAACCTATGCCAGAGGCTCCTGGATTCTTGCCCCACAAATTCAAGGATGAAATTCACATAGGACACAGAGAATGGCTTTTTGTAAAAGAATTTTCATTATAGGAGTTTACAGGAGAGGAAAAAGGCAGAAGTCTTGTATAGCAGCAGGGGGAGAGGTCACAGAAAGAGCAAAAGTAGTGAATTTCATTCATTACCTTGAAGTTTATATTAGTGGATCCTTGAAGAGACTAGAGTGGGGTTGGACTGGTCAGACCAGTTCTCAATCCAAGTATGGAGATTCCTCATGTTCCAATCATGTCCTCAGTATGATTTTTTTTTCCAGAAAGTGGATATTGATTTAGGGAAAAAAGAGAAGAGAAAAGCAGTCCCCTTTCTATCATCCCCTGACCATGGGTGTGCCACAGACACTTTTGGCTTACACACTTCTGACACCCCTAATATCTTCCAAGGACAATGCTATGGACTGTCTCAAAGACATTTCTGATTTTTAACTAAGAAGATAAAAAAAAAAAAAACAGTCCCTTTTCTTTTCTTTGGGGTCTTTTTTTAACCTAAACTTTCTAGCCAGTTTCTACCTATTGATATCATCATGTATCCCAGGCTAGCCTAAAACCTGATGTGTAAGGATGGCTTTGAACTTCAGACCTTTCTGCTGTCACATCTCAAGTGCAAATATAAGAGATGTGTATCACCATCCAGGCTTACGCAGTGCCGCTGACAGAATCTAGAGCTTTGTGCATGATACACTATACTAGCTAAACTACAGCTCTAATTGAAAATAATGCTGTTTTATAAAGAAAATATATGTTTGAGTCAATCTAGTTACTTATTCAATGCAATTTATTTTTCTCTCAACCATAAACACAAAAGAAAAAACATTTCCAAACAGTATTTTTACCAATAGGTGCATGAAATTTCATTTCAGTTCTTTATTAATTAGACAGCATTGTCCTATTGTGTGGATAAACTTCCTCGGACTGTGCCAAATTAGTACTAGTGCATAACCCACTTGGCACACTTAAAAAGTTGCCTTCAACTTCCACTTAGAGCCTACTGTCCTGACTCTGCACAAACTCTTCCGTCAACAGTCCATACTCAATATTAAACCCATCCCAGCAAAGTTCCCAGCAGTGATACTATAGTTAAAAGTCAATGGAAAATAAACATAAGAATGTTCAGACTTAGCTAAACAGTTTAAATTCTTAAAGTAGATAAAAGGAATATAGACCATATTTCAAAATTCCACTTAAAAATCTCATTTATAGATTCTTGAGCCTTTGTTTGTTTTCTCTACTCGTCTCAAAAGTTCTGTCTGAAATATCAAGAAAACATTCTCAAGAGAGAGTAGGAAATATGTACTATTTGAACTAAAATAGTTTGCCCAGAATACATGACTTTCTTCACTCTTCTCATAGTTCAGTACATTTTCATGAAACCACTGCCTAACTCACCCAGGAAATGAGAGGATCTTCATAGACATAACATGCAAAGTTTACATAAGAAACCACTGATGAGAATGGGTTGGGAAGCAGCCAGATCCCTCTGCATCTGCAATGGCTACCTTTTCCCACAAGGCTGTCAAATCTCACAGCATCTATAAGAGTATGTGTAAAGCATCTATCCTCAGTGGACAAAGTTTTCAGAGTGGTCCAAAGCAATCTAAAAGCTACTGAAGGGAAAACTACACAAAGGGAAAGCTCTTCAGTTGGATTTGCAGTTCTCCACTGCCCACCCACTGAGACTAGCCTACACACTCACTGCTGCATGCATACAAACCCACTGGCTCACACACTGAAGACGTTTTGATTCTTTGTTAACATCAGCCCACACCATCGCTAATTGGCTTTACAAGAAACTACCCTAAGACTAATAGAGCACCTTTCAGTAAAATTATAACAATAAATAAATACACAAGGCTACTGACTAACCACAGTTAGTATTCAGTCCAAACTGTTCTTACCAGAAAATGGGGTGATACAATAAAAGAATTTTAAATGTTTATTTTTTTAAAAGTGAACATAAACAAATAAAATTCTAACTCTCATAAGATTTTTTTTTATACCAAGCACTTGGGAACCAGTTTTGAAGAGAACCAGTCCTCAGTGTCAAACTATACACTTTTTCACTGTGTAAAGAATCCCCCAGCCAGGCAGTGGTGGCGCACTCCTTTAATCCCAGCACTTGGGGGGACAGAGGCAAGTGGATTTCTGAGTTCAAGGCCAGCCTAGTCTACAGAGTTGAGTTCCAAGATAGCCAGGGCTACACAGAGAAACCCTGTCTTGAAAAACCAAAAAAAAAAAAAAAAAAAAATCCCCCTAAAATCAGTACTTCTGGAAACAATGGCATGAATGATTAGGAATCCTGCCTTCTAGTCTTCATCAGAGCAATAACTTTTGTTAAATCCCTACACCATGCACAGCATGCTATGATACTATCAATGTCTATACTTGATTCCTGATTAGCAATCTTGAGCCATGAAAAGTTGGCATTATTTGAAAACCTTGTAGATTTATCAGCTTCCAAGACACCTCATGAAGGAATTAGTAGTGCCTGAACTTTTAATTACTCTGAATCCTATTGATTGTGAGCAGAAAGCAGATGTAGTGCCTGTGCTATTTTAAGTAACAAGTCTTGCAATTCTGTGTGCAATAAAGAGGAATCCATGAGGAGGCTAGGAAAGAACTCATTTTAAAAAGTCCTAGATGTCAGTTCTAATCAGAAGTGACCCTCTCATGGCTGCTTGCAGGCAGCTAACTCAATAGCTGCTGATCTGGGAGATTTTCTTGACCGGCTACAGCCATAGCTTCCCAGAGTTTGAAAAATCAATACCCATTTTCTAAAGGGCAAGTAGACTTGGATGAGAGATATGTGAGGAGTTTGATTCAAACATCACTAAAATACCAAATTTTCAAACTAAGGATAATAACCAAAAGCTTAAGGACTGTGTGTTATATGTCAGTCCGATAAAATGTGTTTTCTTGTTTGACACAAATTATTTCAAGTTATTTTAATTTACAGGTAGAGAGAAGAAATCTCAGGATAAAACTCTATTTCTATTTGTTATATTTATTCACAAACACACCCACACTCACATACATACTCTGATTTCATCACTCCCAAGGCTGGGCATAAAGTGTTCCATGTTTTGCCCCAGCCAAATGCAAACCACACATAGGCTATCAGACATAACAGTGGTTCTCAACCTTCCTAATACTGTGACCCTTTAATACACTTTAATACACCTCATGTTATGGTGACCCCCAATCACAGAATTCTTTTTGTTGCGACTTCATAATTGTAAGTTTTCTAATGTTAGGAATTGTAAAGTATTTTTAGAGATAGAGGTTTACCAAAGGGGTCATGACACACAGGTTGAGAATTGCCACTCTGTAGAATGATTTTTTTTTTCGACTTTAGGCCCAAATAACAAAGCAAGAAAATAGACAGAATAAAAAGGCAGTCTGTTAAAAATTGAAAGGTAGTCTAAATCATCTATCAAAATTATTCCTTGTTAAATAAAAACAGAATGTAGTCACAGACTTTGGGATGGCAATATTTCCTTTAACAATTCCATGCATTACACCATTGTCCACTAATAAGAGGACTTTGAATAAGGCCTGTAATGTTGGTGTCATCTGTAGTCCATCTCCCTTTGAAAAATATAATATGCCACAATCAGTGTTTGTGCATGGCTACTTAAAGATGTCCAGTATATTCAGGTTTGCTTCCTGTGACAGCTACCACTATCGGATTTTATTTTGTTCTCTCCATCTTTTCAGCTTCCATATGCTTAGTTCCCTTACATTTAGTCTGTAGATGGCTTCGCCTTTATAGGAAACAGAGCAGTATAAGTAAAGTTGAACTAAGCACTTCCTTCAAACTACTTCCTAAACATCAGGTCTATCACAGTAAAAAAGGAAATTACCACTGTAAGAAAACTTGTAGGAGACCAAAGATTCCTGGGGGAAAGGGGGATAGGACTTGATAAAGGAAGGAGAGATTAAATAACAAAACAGGAAACCTCTTGGAATAATAGATATGCTAAATGAATATATACCAAATATCAAATCCACAGATAATGTGTATGTAACCTAAAGAATCTAAGATATGCCTTCATAGTGCCATGACAAAAAAAAAAGAATGAATCAGGAAGCTGAAAAGAAGAAAAAGATAAGCAGAGACATGCAGAAGAATGGATACTTCAGGGTCTCCTAAAGAGAAAACAAATATAAATAAGACGAGACACAGAACCAGTAAACGCCCAAATATATGTTCACTCTGCTCTGAAATGCAAAGATGAAAATTTACAAGAAAAAAAAAAGGAGTCAGGCTCAAAGAAATAAGATGTCTTTGGCCTTCCTCCAAATTAAATAGAATAGAAATCCACATTAATGAGCCGGGTCGTGATGAATTGGGGCAAACCTTGTGATTTGTGTGAGCTTGCTCACCAACTTCATTATCTTAATGTAATATACAGTGAAAATATTGCCAGCCACAATTACAGTTAAAATGGAAATGCCCTGGCCATCTGTCTAAACCTCTGAAACCTGTATCATGCATCATGATATAATTTAGCTTGGAAAACTATGCAAAATAGTCTTCATTCTGTGATTAAAAACTTTATTGGTTATAATGTAGAGATAAAAACAAGCAGGCCGTCTTTAGTCTTCTGTAGGTTTTATCATAATTGGAATATTTTTTTCCCTAGAAGCTTAATTTCTTCCACAGACTTCTATCTGTCTCTTTCACTAAATAGGACACCAACAGGCAAGGAGACAAGAGAAAAATGAAATGATAACTGATCTTGACTAAAAGAAAACACGAGAATTATCCAAAGGGTGAAGAATTAAAACCCCAAACACCTCAGCATCCCTAATACATTTAATTCATAACAGGGCATTCTCATCTGTGAAAATAATGGATATTGCTTTTATTAGCTCACTTCTGTCTCTTTGGTGTCCCTATTTAGCTGCAAGAACAGATGCCTAGTGAACAGAATTTGTAATCCAAGTTTGCTAGGCCACATGAAACCTCTAGTAACATTATTCTCTTCTTTGTTTTTATACTGGTATGAATCTACACCACTTTAAACATTTTTATAGTACAGCGTACACTGAATTTAGAGATCTCAAGTGTTTTCAACCCCTTGTGTGGTCCTCGGGCAGTGAGGTGAATAGTCCTGACACATCTGTATCGGTACTGGTGGCTGAAGTATGATATGGTATGTTTGGCAAATGGCCACAGCCTTTGCTGAGTGCCTTCCAGTCACTCCAGCAACCAGGACACTGTAATGCTTGGAAAGCCCCAAGAATGCAGCAATGTATGTATCCGTGGGCAGCAGCATGAGAAACTCCAAGTCTTTGCTTCCACACTTCACTGGCATCTTTAACAGTTACTAAATGTTTATAATAATAACCCTGATTATGAAGTGAGTTTATTTTTAACTGCACTATGAGATCAGAAGGTATAGTGACTGGCTCCCAGCCTGAAGGCAAGCAGTTGAGACCCACTCTTCTAATATTATCTCCTTGTTTTTAATTGTCCCAATCCTTTGGAAGAAAGCTGTTACTGTGTCTTTATGAAAAGCCATAAGGTGACATAAGACAAAAGTCTCCAATCGGAAAGCAGAGGCTGTGGCCTTTAGCTCCAACCAACAGCTTCATATCTACAAGAACCATTTCATTTGACTCCTGGCCCTGGAGTCTCTTCTCAACTTGAAACCAGAGAGTCATCATCCTAGTTTGCTCTCTGTTGCTGTGACAAACACCATGACCAAACTGGGGGAAACAAACTTAATTAGCCTTCACAGCCAGATCACAGCTACTCATTGGTGAAAGTCGGGGCAGAAGGCATGAAGGAATGCTGCTTACTGGCTTGCTCCCTATGGCTTGCTCACCCTTACACAAACCAGAACCATCTACTCAGAAGTGACACACACACACACACACACACACACACACACACACACACACACAGTGAGCTGGGCATTTCCACATTAAACACTTACCAAGAAGATGCTCCCCAACCTTATGCATAGGACTATCTGATGGAAAAAAATGCCTTAAACTGAGGTTCCTTTTTTATTTTTATTTTCAGATGTCTGGGTTTGTGTCAAGTAACAAAACTAACTTGACAGCTATGGATTTGAATAACAGTAGATGGGCATGAATACATTTAAAAAATGTTTTCAAACAGAGGGATGACTGAAGTCCAATTTTACAAAACTATGGTTGAACTCGGATTTCTTTTGACAGTGATCTCTTTCATTCTTATGTACATCACTACATTTAGGGATGCTAATAAAAAGACAAGGTCTTAATCAAATGCTCTCCTTGGAGGAAGACTTTCTAGCTGTTACCCTTCATGTGTACCTCTGAATATGAAAATGACAAAGGCAGAATTTTAAACAAAATGAGGGACAAGCACTTCAAGCCTGATCCTTAAAAGCTCTGTTGGATAGGAAAATCTACTATGAAAAAATAAACCATACTTTACACACTATTGAAATGATAGTTGCTTAAAATGTCTGCAATTATATAGGATTCAAAAGGGCCACCCCCTACTGTTTTCCATTCAAATGGATGGGATGCACATGGTTAAATTACCACCTGCAGTGCATGTGCTAGCGGACAGTATACGCAGCTGTCACCATAGCCCTGTAATTATGAAAGTATCTTTCCACTGTTTTACAATTAGAAGGCCCTATCTTTCTTTCTCCCACTAGGTAATGTTTTTTGTTGGTATCAAGAGCACATAACTTCCTCTACTTGTTATGGCACTTGGCACTTGTGTTTCGATTGAATATAACCAACACTCATTTCTTCAACATCATTTTGGGGCTTTTGAGAAACTTCAATAAAAATAAGCGTGCCCATCGGATTTCTGTTAACTCATATAACAAAAGAGTAAATTCCAACTTGAGTCTTTTCATCAGTCATCAGCTCAGCTGAACCTACATGGTGAAAGGAGAGATGATGCTTTGTCCTAGAGAAAAAAGTAAGTATGGCTGTTTGAAGAAGACATGCATTTTCAAGAGTCCACCTCTCTGTTTCTTGAATTTCTGTTTCTGTGCTTGCTTTACTTTCAGCCTTGCAGTGTGTTCGCGACTGTGATGTGCCTGTTTCTAATTCTATGCTTGTACCTGACATCCTAAAAGCAAAAACAAAGCAAAACATGAAAAATCACGACTTCCTCAGCAGTGTAGATAGTGTAACCTTTCTTAAAACAGTCCTGTGATGAACCAAGGTCTGATCACTGGTCACTGAGTTCCTCCAGAGCTAGAATATCAAGAATGTCCAAACAGCAAATCACTTAGAATGGAAAACGTTGTCTCACCTGAGACATAGTAATCTGACAGGTAAGCTACATGTTTCATTTTAAACAGTCGAAGAATATCTGAAATTAACAGACTGCACTCAATATGTTATATTTTATATGGCTATATTTAAATTATCTTCAAGGCATTATTGACATAACTTATATTGAAAGATTTTTTTTTATTTTAGATGAATTTGGAGTATGTTTTCAAAATCCATTGCATTTACTCTGCAGTGTATCACAATTTAAATAGAAATGCACTTCTTTGGCCTGGAGAGGTCACTTAGTGGGTAAAGGGTTTGTGGTACAGAGAAAGGACCTGAGTTCAGATCCCACAAACCACAAGGCTGAACATAGGATTACCTACGTATCTGTAATATAAGCATTCCAGGGGTAAGATGAGAGACAGGTGGAGACAGAAAGTTCACAGAAGCTTGTGGACACGTAGACTGGTATGTGCAAGAGCAAATAACAAGAACAAAAGATGCTCTCTCAAACAAGGTGAAAGAGTTGTACTTCCACCTTCATATGTGGTCTGCAGTACAGATGCACTCCTGAACACACACGTGCACACATACACACATATGAACACACACATGTACACATATACACACACATGCATACACATGTACACATATATGTACACATGCACACACACATGCATACACATGTGCACATTTATGCACACATGCACACACACATGCATACACGTGTGCACATATATGTACACATGCACACACACATGCATGCACATGTGCACATATATGCACGCACACACACGCACAGAGAGAGAGAGAGAGAGAGAGAGAGAGAGAGAGAGAGAGAGAGAGAGGTGGGGGGAGATCCACACACATTTTAAGAATCAGTTCTTTGCCTGGCAGTGGTGGCACATGTATTTAATCCCAAGCACGTGGGAGGCAGAAGCAGGCAGATCTCTGAGTTTGAGGCCAGCCTGGTTTACAGAGCAAATTTCAGCACAGCCAGGGCTACACAGAGAAACCCAGTCTCAACCAAAACCAAACCATAAAACAAACAAACAAAGACAAAACAAAACCAAAAAAACCCAACAAGTTAACAACAAAACAAACCAGGCTCTTCATTCATGCTTGATTCTTTTCAGTTGCTAACTGTCCTATGTGGCTGCTGAGTTTCACAGTAGGCATCAATTATCTACTAGAAATTAATGTCATGTTATTGAAAGAAAAACAACTCTTACAGGTGAGCAAAACGAGTCACTCCCTCCAATTCCTGATTGGCTTCCTTGTTTCTGTCTTCCTACACCCTGTGCATGGACAGAGTAACCACATTGTTCAGCCCAGAAGACAACTACTTAAATTCCTTTATCATTTGGTTTCAATTAGCTTGTCCAAACACAACCCACAAGCCATAAATACTGCACACAGCCTCAAAGTTATCCTTTCTAAAACTGAAAGCTTAGCCCTCTCAAGGATGACAGTTTTTGCAACTGTACCAATAGAAACACTGAGAACCTGCTGGCTGTCCTTACTGGACCAGTGGGAAGGGTTCACTGTTGGTTCTAAGTTCCCAGGTCCAAAGATACTACATATCTTGCAATGGATGGGACAGTCTTGTCCCAGAGGAAGAGCACAGTAGTGACAAGTTCTTAAAAAAAAAAAAAAAAAAGGAATGTCCAGGTTTACAGAGTTTAACATCTCTTTCACCACGAATTTCAATTTGTTAAAATGGCATTGAAAATACAGAAGGATGATAATTACCTGATTAGTGCAGGCCTTCAGATCTACTAATATATTTGAATGCTTCAATTTTCACTTTTCATTTTACCTACAAATAACAATTTGTTTAAGTTAGTTTTACTCTATGAGTTACCTAAAATACAAATCTGATGTAAATCTTGAAATAGGCAGTATCTAAATGCTACCTATTGAAGGAATTCTAATTTCAGAATACCAAGTAAGTAAAAAATACATAATGGCTTCCATAACTGTTTAAAGTTGTCTAAAGGTTAAAATCCTTAGATTTTAAAGGCAGCACATTGTTACATTATTTTGAATTAAACTAAATTTTATTTAAATATCTTAGCTTAATTATGAAAAGCATTCATGGAAGAATAAAATGTAAACATGGCTTAAATACTTGAAAATTGAAACAAAATTCATTTTAATGAAAATACCAGCAGCATATCTTTTGAAATAACATTTGAATTAATATTGAATTAATACATTTAGATTTTTATCACATTTAGAATATGGGCATATATTCAAATAGTATTGTCCCTTTAACAAGTTTTTCTTAATACCTATTTAAACTGGAATACACTACCAGTAGTGTTAAAATAAAGCAAATGTGATTTTGAATATTAAGAAGTATTCTTTTCAAAAAGAAAAACCAAAGTTTCAAAACTATGAAACAGAATACACCCTTTGTCGGAAAACACAAAATGTGACATCTTAATGCCACCTATTGTTTAAAATGGGGTCATGCATTAGAAATAATCCCCGAATTGAATATAAATAAATGGGTGTTGTAACTTGCAGTCACTCTGAGAACAGACATGCACAGACTCACACATGCTCAAACCCCAGACACATTTTTAAAAGTTTATATTACTTGACTAATTTGTTCAATAAAAAAAAAAATTCAGACCTCCAAAAGACAAAGATTAAAATCAAACCGTGGTCCCAAAATTTTAAATTTACTTCAAGGTCTACTATAAATTAATGAGCTTAAATATTTGTTATTTCATTAATTATCATCCTGGGTAGAGGCCACACCTCCACCATACATGCACCAAATTAAAAGGTCAAAATTACACAAGACGAAGGTGTGATAGTCGATCTGACCACAAGATGGAGACATTTCACCATTAAAATGCAAATAAGCCAGCACTAGGGAGTGTTCCCCCCCACTTAAAGAAAACTCAAATATAAAATAAATGCTTTCCCCCTACCGATATTAAAGTGACTACTAGCAAAACTTCCCACAATTTTATTTTATAGCTAATTATACTAATTAAGATACACCATTTAGTTTACATGAAAGGTTTTGTGTGTGTGTGTGTGTGTGTGTGTGTGTGTGTGTCTGTGTGTGTTTCACTTTTTGATTTTTTTATTTTACATTTTGACAGTCAATCTAAAACTCCAGTAGGTGCAATTTACTAGTGCTTGGTGCAGTTGTATATTGCTGAATACAATCTGAATATAGCAAGCTGCATTTTCTATAGATTAATACTAAATTGACATCACACATAACTAACTATTCCGCAAACACTATCCTGGTGAGATAATTCTCCTGAATGCCTTCTGGACCCCACAGCTGTTCACATCAATGAGACTGAAAATAGCCCTAGGGTTGGGAAAGAACTGATGTGCTTGTGTAGAAATACCTATAATGGGCAAATAAGACATTCTCCTGACAAATGGGACATGCTTCATAAGAAAAATTTTTATGCATGATATTACTAACAGTTAAACAATTAAGTCCCCCCAATAGTCCTATAAAATATTCTTCAATGAGAATTACCAAAATTAACCCCAGTACAAAGAATTTACAACAATAATTATATAAAAGATCAAAGAATTCAAGGAGTTTAAGAAAAAGGCATGAACACCAGAACACTGGAGTGAACAAGAAGAGGGTTGTAATTAACTCATGATTAAAGTCCAACAATCCAAACACAGGGCTAAATAAAACCAAGAAGGCAAATTCATGATGTCAAAAATAAATTCACTAAAGAGATAGAAATACCAACGAAAACTGAAGATGAAATGAAGATTGAATTGAAAATTTTAAATTTCTAATTAGAAAACACAGAAGTCTTCACAGTAGACTGGATCCAGTAAAAAACAGAATATCATCAGAAATTGAAAATAGAGAAGTTGCACCACTCAATTAAAGAGTATGATAAATCTTTAAAACACACATTCTGGGAATATGAAGAACTATGGGGCATGAAAGAAAACTCTGAAATAGTTGAAGAAGAATCCTAAGTTAATGGGCTAGACCATATCTGCAACAGAATAAGAAAGCTTCCCCAAATTATGAAAAGATATATCCGTAAGGATAGAGGAAGCACACAGAACATCAAATAGATAAGACCAGAAAAGTAACTCCCTGTGGAGTATTATAGCTAAACCTTAATATAAAGAACAAAGAATGGGTATTCAGAGTTACAAGAGAAAAGCTATAGTCTCATAAAAAAGGAAACCCAATCCGAATAGCAGCTGAATTCTCAATGGCTTTAAGTGCCAGAAGAGTCTAAAGCAATGTGTTTCAAGATCTAAAAGAACACATAAGCCAACGTAGACTATTTTACCCAGCAAAATTATCCACCTTAATTGAAAGAAAAAGAAAAAATTGTGATTCAGATAGAATAAAAAAATTTATGTCGACCAAGAGGAGCCCCACCAGATGCCACATGGCCTGGGCAGTAGAGCACACCCAAGATGACCAGCTACCTGGTGGGAGAGTGGGTTCCTGCACCTTAGTGCAGAAGCACGGTAGAGCTGGGTCTGGTTGAGGGGGTTTCTTGAGGCAGGGGAGGTTGCAAAGGCAGAGGGTGAATACAAAGGGGCAGAGATATGAATGGGGTTGGGGTGCATGATAAAAACTTATTTTTAAGTTCATAGACTACAAGAGATACTCTTTAGACAAATGCATTTTATTTGGCCAAGTGTCATGTAGCTATTTAATTTTGAATCTAAGATTTAAAAAAAAAAAAATTATCCCCAAATATTTCAAAAAAAAAAAAACCTCAAATTTAAAAAGAAAATTGTGTCCATCAAACCAAACCCAAGAGGGTTGAGGTCCCAATTGCTGTGGCACAGTAAGTTTTATCAAAAGCATATGAAAAGACTTCATGAAACAGATTGACTTCAATTCTATAATAATAAATGATTTCAGTATTTCACTTTCTCTTTTAAAAAAAAGGTCTTCTGAATAAATAATAAGAGGTATAATTTCATTAAATTAAATCATCCATCAAAGGGATCTAACAATTATCTACAAAATATTTCACCCAAAGACCAGAAAAAAAATGATCTTTTCAGCAGCCCGTGGACATTTCTCTAAAAAGAGCATATAGTGAGACACAAAACAAATCTAAAAATATAAGAAGAAACTGATAACTACACATATCCTATCTCAGTATAATGCAAAAAAATGCTTAAAATAAACAACAGAATCTCTAGAAATTATAGGAAGTCTTGGAGATTAAAGAATACAATTCCAAATAACAAAATGGCTCCAAGAAAAATTCAAGAAAAAAAATTGTTAAATACCAGGGAGAAGAAAAAGGAAATAAAAAAACAACACATGAAACCTGTAAAACACAGTCCTAAAAGAAAAATGTATGTCACTAAAACCTACTTTCAGAATTAGAAAGTACAGATAAGCAAATTATCGTGTAACTCAAGAGTTTGAAAAAAATGAGAGCAAGTCAAACCCAATACAGTAGTTGAGTGGAAAAACAAGCAAACAACAGGAACAGAAAAGGCAGAAATCAATAAAATAAGAACTAAGTTAGCTAAATTAGCCTTTAAAAAGGCAAAAACAAACAAAAAACAAACAAAACCCACGAACTAATAAAAACCACAGAGGGACAAGGAAACATTACAAAAAAATTTAGGATGCTAGAAGGGAATAAATATTTAAAGTCTATATTAAAAAAAATCTAAAAGCAAGCAATAAGTTTCTCGATGATTCAAAATCACCAAAGAAAATCAAGATTTCTACAGCTTAAGCACTCTCAAACAAATAAAGATATTAAAAAAAAAAAACAATAACAACAACAACAACAAAAAGAATGTCTTACAGTGTGGGGAAAAAATAAATTTCAGCCCAAATGAATGTATTTATTTATTATTAGACATTTTATTTATTTACAATACAGGTGTCATCCCCTTTTCCCATTTTCTCTCTAGAAACCCCCTATCCCACTCTTCCTCCTCCTTTTTGCTTTTATACCATTTTTGTTTATATGCATGTATTAAGGTCAGCTCTAGGTTGAAAGTCTAGCAATACAATAGATGCAAATATTCACGGAAAAAGCAATATAATAAACACAAATATTCTAAGAAAAAACAAGGCATTAAACCCAATTACATGAGCACTCCCATGATCACTGTTTCTAAGGGCTTAACAGGATAAGCAACGTATCTGAGCCTACTTCCCTGTCCTAGTCCAAAGTCATTTTCATGTCTGAAGCCTACTTCCTTGTTCTAACCTAAAATTTAGATTCCTGTCTGAAATTACTTTTTTTGTTCTAGCCTGTGAGATTCCTGCCTGAAGCCTACTTCCTTGTCCTTGGCCAATGTCATATTGCTGTCAAGCATCCCATTTCCTTATCCTTGGCCCATGTCAGATTCTTGCCAAGCAGCCCCAAAGCTCTCTGCTTCTCCCCCTTTTTTATTTCATTAACAAGACTGAGCCTGTCTTAGGTCATTCTGACAAGAATGCCTTCCTTACCCATCATGGAATATGCATTATCCAAAGCAATGCACTTATGTCTTAGGTTGGTAAGGCTCTGTGAAGAATTTTACCTGTCCTTGACTTGCCAGCCTGTTAATTTAATAACTCTGTCTGGGGAATCTATTTTTAGGTTCAAGTCATGCACTTGGCTCCCAACATGTTGATGTTGAAGAAAAGCTTTAACACAATGGGCAGGAATAAAAGTATTCCCAGAACAAAAAGGGCTAGCATGATCAAGCTATATACGCCATTTTTGAAGCTTGACCAAAATAGAAATACTAACCTCAGGCCATGGGTAATTTTATCAGCAGTATCTACCACATCAATGCTCAGCAGAGCAGCATTCTAGAAATTTATAAGCTCCCTATGTATCATTACAACATCCCAAGAGGTGTTAGAATTATACAAAATACACTGCATGTGTCATTAAACTTCTTCCTAATTATAATGACTACTACTGTAGATAATAGAACTAACATGAATCCAATAGTATTTAGCATGACACTCAAGATGGCTTCTTACCCTTAAATTCTGAACCTCCTTCAGTAATTTGAATAGGATAAGAATGAGCATCAACCCATTCTTCCAAACACCTATCTAAATCCTCCTGTATATTCAACATATTAGTAACATTTTTTTTGTTAAATGATTAACAAAAGCAGCTCTCTTAACGTCTTGTATCAAAGCAATTGCAGAAGCTGTGGTGCTAGCAATTAATGTAATTAAAGCTGTTATACTAGCAATAATCAAGACCAGTACCCTCTTGCTTCTGCTTAAAGCCTTACTCATTTCTTCCAGTACTTGTAAGCTATTTTTAGAATACCAAGGTTCTGAGATACTCAGAGAACTAAAACAAAAGCTTTTTGATAGACCTCCATAACTGACATGCCAGATTTCAAAACACAAACACAATTAAAAAGTATACAATCAATGCAACATACATTAAATACTGTAGAAGAAACAAAAGTAATTTTAACTTGACAATTAAAATAGCCTTAACACATGTGCTAACACCTGTTTGACGTTCAGATCCTGCCCCAACTTTAATTCTTGCTAACATAACATCATAGAGAACTACAGCCAATTTCCATATGTCTCTGAAAATGTCCAGAACCAGACTTCCAAATGAAGACTGTTGTTTCCAATATTGGATTGACTTCTAGAGCAGTCCATGATTGAGTCTGAATAACAGGTCACATTTAGTAACAATACAAGAGGCATTATAACATCTCTTTTTGATTCTCAGTTTCACAAGGTCTAAGAACTTGAGGCAAAGCAGCTTGTCCCATCAGGGGTATAGGTAAACAATGGTGGGTTGGGAACTTATGTTCAATACAGCTACCCAGTTGCCATTGTCAGGGCACTCAGCAAGCTCACAGGTCAGCATCATTCTTTGTCCTGCATCAGCATATCTCACACATCGCTCTGGTAGCCACCATGCTCCTTCAGCATTCTGCAGAAAAAACACAAACATGCCCTCTTCCCCATATTTAATACCTGATTGGGATCATGCCTTATGCCAGTAAGTGGATCCTTCCATTTCACCTGTGCATATGTATGCCTAGTTGTAGAACGTCATAGACACTCAGCAAAAATTTCCTTGGCATCCAAAATTAATAATAAAGAAAACTTTAAAATAAAAAGAATATGATTTACATAAATTTGTGGTGTATGGGGATATATCTCCCCCTTTTTTATTTTATGGAGATACTGTTTTAAAGTTCCACGGGCCCATTTCACAGTCTCTTGTCCTTGACAATTATAAGGAATCCTTATAATATTGGTAATGTTAAATTGTTGCTAAAGAGTCTCAAATGTTCGACTGCCATAGCCAGTTCCATTATTTGTTTGTTTCTTTTTCTTTTTCTTTTTCTCTTTCTCTTTCTCTTTCTCTTTCTTTTTCTTTTTCTTTTTCTTTTTCTTTTTCTTTTTCTTTTTTAATTATTGGATACTTAATCTACATTCCAGATGTTATCCCCTTTTCCCATTCCCTACCCCCAGAAACCCCTTAACGTATCCTCCCTCCTCTTATTTCTATGAGGGTGTTCCCCCACCCACCCACCTACTTCAATCTCCCCTCCCTCAAATTTCCTCTCACTGGGCATCCAGCCTTCAAGGGACCAAAGCCCTCCTCCTCCACTGATGCCCAACAAGTCCATCCTCCTCTACAAATACAGCTAGAGACATGGGACCCTCCATGTGTATTCCCAGGCTAGCTGTTTAGACCCAGGGAGCTCTGGTTGGTTGGTATTGTTACTCTACCCATGGGGCCACAAGCCCCTTCAACTCCTTCAGTCTTTTCTCTAACTCTTCCACTGGGAATGCTGTGGTCAATTTGATAGTTAGCTGTGAGCATTCACCTCTGTATATGTCAGGTTCGGGCAGTGCCTCTCAGAAGACAGCTATATCAGGCTCCTATCAGCATGCACTTCCTGGCATCCACAACAGTGTTTGCATATGGTGATTGCAGATCTCCAGGTGGGGCAGTCTCTGGATGGTCTTTCCTCTAGTTGCTGTCCCACACATTGTCTCATATGTGCTCCTATGAGTATTTTGTTACTCCTTCTGAGAAGAACTGAAGCACCCACACTTTGGTCTTTCTTTTTCTTGGGCTTCATGTGGTCTGTGAGTTATGTCTTGGGTATTGTGAGATTAGGGGCTAATATCCAGTTATCAATGAGGGGATACCATGTTTTTGGGGGGGGTTGTTTGTTTGGTTGGGTTTTTGGGGTTTTTTTGTGTGTGACTGGGTTACTGTGGGGCTGTGAAATACCATGCAGTTTTTATCACTACAGCTTGAGGTCAGGAATGGTGATTCCCCCAGATGTTCTTTTATTGTTGAGAATAGCTTTCAATATCCTGGGTTTTTCTTATTCCAAATGAATTTGAGAATTGCTCTTTCTGTCTCTGTGAAGAATTGAGGAATTTTGATGAAGATTACATTAAATCTATAGATTGCTTTTGGCAAGATGTCCATTTTTACTATATTAATCCTGCCACTTCATAAGCACAGGAGATCTTTCCATCTTCTGAGATCTTCTTCAATTTCTTTCTTCAGGGACTTGAAGTTCTTGTCATACAGATATGTTGAGTGCTTGGTTAGATTCACACCGAGGTATTTTATGTTATTTGTGACTATTGTGAAGGGTGTTGTTTCCCTAATTTCTTTCTCAGCCTGCTTATCCTTTAAGTAGTGGAAGGCTACTGATTTGTTTGAGTTAATTTTATATCCAGCCACTCTGCTGAAGTTGTTTATGAGGGTTAGGAGTTCTCTGGTGAAAGTTTTGGGGTCATTTAAGTATACTATCATATCATCTGCAAATAGTGATATTTTGACTTCTTCCTTTCCAATCCAAATGAATTTAAAGTGGAATTCTATCAGATTTTCAAAACAGATCTACAAACGATAATCATCAAGTCATTCCTAAAAATTAAAAATTGTACTCCCAAACTCCTACAAAGCCAGTGTTACTCTAACCCTCAATGAGATAAACACAGAAAAACAGCAAAAGAAATCCTAATCAAAATCCCCATGATAATTTTCACAGAAATAGAAAAATCTATCATAAAGTTCATCTGAAAGTTCAAAAGAGACTCAGGGTTGAAAGCAGTCCTGAACAAAAAGAATAATGTATAAAAAGAATAATGTGTAGAAATAACTATATTATATTTCAATTTATGTTTATGTTAAAGAACTAGAGTTTGAAAACAAACCAACCAACTAAACACAACAACAACAACAAACAGGCAAACAAACACAGTATTAACACAAATGTATGCATATAGATCAATGCAACAAAATATAATCACTCCCCATAAAGAGTGTACATAATATATTTGATATTTGACAAAAAAGCCAAAATATACACTGAAGAAAAGACGGTATCTTCAGCAAATGGTGCTGAGAAAGCAGATACCCAAATATAGAATGAATTTACACCTGTAACTATAACCCTGCACAATCAATCAATAATCAATCTAAATCTAAATGAATAAAATATCTCAATCTGTGGTCTGAACCATTGACATCTGTAGAATAAAATGTAATTAGTGGCCCACAAGATATAGGTGTGGGCAAAATTCCTGAGTAGCACTTTATTCACTCAAAAATTAAGCCCAACAAATGGGACCACACAAAACTTAAAAATATGGGACAACAAAGGAAACAATCTGTTGAGTGAGAAGGAAGCCTCCAGAATTGGAAAGAATCTATACTTTTGTTAGGGGATTAATATACAGTATCTACAAAAAAACAAAAATAATCAACAAAACAAATAAACCAATAAAAAAAAAAAACACGCAATAGTTTTAAACAGAGTTCTCAGAGGAAATAAAACTAGCTAAGTGATATCTTTAGTTGTTTTTTTTTTTTTTTTTCAACACCTAAGCAATCAGAGAAATACAAATTAAAACTACTTTGGCATTTCAGTTTACCACAGTCAAAATGACTAAAATAAAAAAAAAAAATTGACAGAAAATGCTAAATGCTAGCTAGAATGAGTATATCTACTGCAACAATCTCCCTCCAAGTTGTTGGAAAACTGGAGGGTTTCGATAGACTTCCAATACACAATAGTGTCTTCAAGGTGTGGCAGAAATTTTGCATCTTAATCATATGGTTGTCTAAACAAGGTAGGCACATTGACAACACCAGCTGACATGCCAACATGGATGGGAGAAATCTCACAAGGCCCATACCTCCTCTAGATGAAGAATTACAGACAATTCATGAGTCAAAGAGGGAGAATCATTATTTTCCCCTGGAACAAGCTTCTATATTCAATCAAAAGTGGTCATTCTTAAACACCTTTATATAAAAGCAGCACTATATGGACACTGCATATTGTGTGCGTGTGTGTGTGCGTGTGTGCGTGTGCGTGTGCGTGTGTGTGTGTGTGTGTGTGTGTGTGTGTGTGTATAATAATAATGGAAGAATAGGACTTGAACTCCATAAAGAATAGGGGAAAATGGGAAGAGGTGGAAGGGACATGGGGATGAATGAAAACTATGTAAAACTGTACTGATGTTTGAATGTTTAAATTAAATGTTTAATTGAAAACATGAATTGGGAACCACTGAATGTAAAACGTTTTTCACTAGAACAAAATTACAATTTGGGTGATAAGATGACAGCTCCTTACAGTGTTAGTGATGTGGATTGTGAAGGTTATCAAATATGCATATTGGTGACTAACCACCTAGCAAGAACAGTGGCTTCCACAAACATTAGAGTCCAGGGAATCGCACTATGTGAGAGCAGGTGAGAGAAGAAAGCACAATCAATTATTCATAGATGCTCTGGTATTCATCCAAGTTGTGTGTCAGATCTCAACACCTAAGCCCAAAGAACAAAAAGGCAAACAAACAAAACAAACAGATGAAACACAGCAGTGTTTGGACATTGGAACCAGCCTCTATAAAATATTTAAAAATGAAGTTATATTTTGTTGTATGAATGTTAAAGGGGATTTCTAAAAATTAAATTACCTTACAAAGATATTTTGTGCTAGTAGTTCATTTTGGTTTTTTTTTTTTTTTTTTGAAAGGGGGTGAGGGTTGTTGTTGTTGTTGTTGTTTTAAGTGTAGACCTAATCAAAAATTTTCTAATCGATCTGTGAGATGACTCAGTGCCTAATGCCTGACCCTCCAAGCCTAATCACCTCAGTTTGATACTAAGGACCTATACTATGTAAAGACACAACTGTCTCCACAAATTGTTTTATAACCTCCACACTTTAGTCAGGGCGCCATCTGCATAGAATATCAACGAAACCAACTTTCATTTAGAACAACTGATTCACGAAATACTAAAATTTAATATATGTGCTTCCACTGGACAGAGGTGGTACAGACGTTTGATCCCAACATCCAGGAGCCAGAGGTAGGCAGATGCTTGTGAGTTCAAGGCCACCCAGGGATACTGAGTAAGTTCTGAGACAGCCTCGGGTACACAAAAGAAACCTTGTCTCAAAAAAACAAAATCAAATGAAAACAGTATGTCTCACATATAATATACATATAATATATTAGTAGACTATTATAAATTTATTTATAGTCAATATAACATATCAGAACAATTTTTGTTTGCATCTTACATATTATTCCAAAAAACTCTAAAATCTTCAAACATAGTAAGTTTGTCTCCATTGCAAACTTGAGAACTACATGGCTATACTATGAAAAATCTCTCTTCTTAATTTATGAATATTTATGAACAAATATTTGTACTGTGGGATGGCACTGAGTCAAGTAATTTATTTTAGTAGTTCTATTCAGTGGATATATTAAAAATGAAAGCATATAAACAAATAACTCATTAATTAAGCATAATTTGGTTTAGTGTATTATAATGAGGGTTATTTAATTATTCTTTGCAAGTATTTCATAGCAGGTAATCAACCTTTCCTCGAGTTCACTTCACTGTGCTAACCATCTTTTTTTCTATTATATCTCACAAATGTTTTTTGAGAACCTCAAATATGTATAATACAACTCACTTTTCTTTTCTTTTTTTAAATTTTATTTTTGTTGAAAATAGATTCTTCTCTTATACAACACATCCCAACCATAGTTTCCTCTCCCTTCACTCCTTCCAGCTCCTCTCCTCCCCTCTCCCCTATGTCCACTTCCCCCTCCTTTTCCAGAAAAGACCGGGCCTCTAAGAGATGACAACCAAACAGAAGAAGACAAGACATAATAAAACAAGGCTAAAGCCTTCATAATGGAGGCTGGACAAGGCAAACCAAAGGGAGGAAAAGAGTCTCAGGAGCAGACAAAAGACTCAGAGACACCCCCTTTCTCATTGTTAAGAGCTCCACAAAAACATTAAAGTAACAACCTTAAAATATATGCAGAGAACCTTGTACATACCAATTTAGGTCCCATACTTACTGCTTCAGTCTCTGTGAGTCCATATGAGCCCTGCTTAGTTGATTCAATGGGCCATGTTCCCCCAGTATCTTCCATTCTCTGTAACTCCTGAAATCTTTCCTCCCCCTCATCCATAGGGTTTCCCAATCTCTGAAAAGATGAACCCAATGGGGACCTCCAATTTAGACTCTGCATAATATCTGGCTGAAGGTCTTTGCATGCACTCCCATATGCTAAGGAAGAATCCTTTCTGAAGAGGACTCGACAGGGCACCAATCCAAGGTCTCTGGGCTATCCAGTCTCCAGTTCCTGGGCATCCAAGCAGTGTAGGGCATGAGTTTCCTTTTGTCCTGTAGGTCTCAAGTTAAACCAAACATCTGTTGGCCACACCCCCACTTTCTGGTCTATTGCTCCCAGACATCTTTCAGGCAGGGCAAAGTGTAGGTCAAAGTTTTTGTGGCTAAGTTGGTGTCCACATTCCTCTTTCCATAAGCTGCAGAGTACCTTCTCCTGCAAAAGAGGTTAGAACGTAGGGTCAAGATTCCATGCAGGCACCAGTTCAACCTCTCCACATTTAATGAGCTGTGTGGATGTTGTCCTCACCAATAGCCCCCTCAGTTTTCAGGACACCTTGTGTCCTAGCATTATCATGGGTCATTAAGAAATCTCCATGGGAACCTTCAGCCAACCACTCAAGGAAATGCTACCCAGTTCCATAACTGGAAGCCTGGCTGGCAACAAAAAATGGTCAGTTCAGACTGCATCTTCCATTACTAAAAGTCCTCCTTAGGGTTACAGCCATGGAGTACTGAAATTTCCACTAAACTAGACTTCCACATCACAAGCCCAGTTAGAGCTGTGTCTCCCCTGACACTCCCACTCCATCCCTCACCCCCTCATCTCATCCTTCCTGCTCAGGTTCTTACCTACCTCCAGTCCATCCACAAAATTTATTTTACCTCCTCTTCCCAGAAAAGTCTACAATTCATTTTCCAAAGATTGTAATGGCCACTCATCACATAGACATCAACGTGCTCTAAATAAAAAACGAAGTATTTTTATATCCATATCCAAAGAGAATGTTTTGTTTGAATTGTTTTAGGGGCTATAACTTAATCTCTATGTTTGAAAATGAACAGTTTCAATAGACACAAGCTTCAAACTGCACAGGCTTTTATGTTAGGTGTCATTACAGTCAAATCCATGTATTTTCTTGCCCATAGCTGCATGAGAGAGGTAAAATATTTCTGTTGAGCAAAATTATACTCTGTTGAACTAATTGGGCTGTTGGGGTATTATGTCAGTAAGAGTCACCAGGAGAATGTATCCACTGGACGTAAGTGGCTATATCACAAATCAAGAAACAGGATAGTAATTCTTTCTGTGGCCCTTAAAGGCTCTAGTCTGGGACTTAGTAGAATATCATCAACTATATGTTAGCTATGAATAGAAAAGAAATGCATAGATCTTGCAATGTACCATGAATTTATTTATAGCTGAGAGATATTTTTCATAAATGTAGGTATAAAAACATCTAGATGGCTTTTAGTATTTCCTTTCTGTGCAAATTAATAGAATTTTTTATAATATTTCCAGATAGCTACACAGCTTGAATCAATTACATCCATGTATCCTTCCACTTGAAACATCAGCAGCCCTGGGGTTGTGCAAAAATATCCTCTGAAATTGAAACATTACATCTGGGGGAAGCATCCTTAAGACTCAGAAAGTTTGGAAAATTCACAAGGCTCAGGAAGTCAACGTGTTCAAGTTTCTGGAAGTTCCTGAATTACTTACAGGGTAGGCTTTTGTTGGTGCAGCTGCGCATGTAGTCACAATTCCCCTAAAAATGAACCCCTCACCCAGATTCCTGCAAGTGACTTTAATGTGCTCACCTACTCACTCAGCTGTACTTGGATGGAAACATTCCTCTTGTCTGTGATTGGTGTCCTATCAATACGCAAATAGATGTTTGTGTGTGTCTTCCCAGGAGGTCCATAACACTCTAGTAATCCCTCTTCTACTTTGAAATCCATGTATTTACTTGTTTATGTTTCTTTTATATTTTTTACACAGGACAGAAAACACATGATAGTTGTCTCCTTCCTTCTACCTTATTTTAACATGTCCTCCACTTGTATCCATTCTCCTACAAAGGACAGACTTCTACTCTTTTGTTCCTAAGTAATATTTCTATGTATGCATGTAATATTTTCTTTATCCATTGATCTGTTGAATGACATAGACTTATTCTACAGCTGAACTCTGTTAATAGGATAGGAATCAACATGGGCATGTCTTCATGCATCTCTTCTGTCTCTAGTTTCTTTTGGATGCATACACTGATTGTATAGTTGACTTATTTTTAGGCTTTATTTTTTATTTTATGAAGAAAATGCTATGTTTTTATAATAGTTGTACTAATTTACATGACTACATTTTCCTTTTTCTTTGTGTCCTTGATAGCATTATCACTCTTATCTGTAGTTTATTAATAGTCATTCTATGGCCAGTGGGTACCACTGGTCTGTGCATCTCCTGCTCTGAGCAGCTGGAGCTTCTCCTGGACAAGATAAGAGAAGTGAGCACTGGACGTTGGGGAATAAAGCTGCTTGTGTACCAAGGTGATGGCAGGTGTCTTCATTAATTTCATTGTAGAAGTCTTCAAAGGCAGGGCCAGAGGGAGGTAAGGAAAATGGAAAGTTTTAATAGCCAGAAAGTTCTTAAGAGTAGATATGGAATCTACCCAGCATGCTGAAAAGAGAATAAGCAAGGCTGAGCAATCATGCAGTCCCATGCTAAGGATGTTGTCCAAGCAAACGACAACTGTGCATGGTCCTTCAGACCCTGCCACCTGAAGTTTTGTGGACCTTACCTGAGGATTCTGTCAGTTGTGACAGATTTTAACCATTTGTAGGAAAGGTTGAATGTTGTTTACTTGCATTTGAGAGACTGAAATTATTCACTACCTGATGAACCAGAAAAATATGCAAAGAGACATTTATGACTGCTCAATGTTTTACTCCTCATTTCCCACGATGACAATTAATTTAAAAAAATCCAGGGCAGGAATCAGACAGTGGTAGATACCTGCCTACTGGGAAGACACCCTTCCAAAGGATGATGATGACCTATGTGACCTATGAGACATCAGGAGAGATTTGAGTCAGAAACACCAACACTTTTCATGTAAAACTGTAAGAAACAATTTTTTTTCTGGTAGGTAAACTCATTCAGCCCATACTCTGAGCCATAGTAATACATTTGTCAACAATAGATACTGAATTCCTTGAGTACTTAATCTATAAACAAAAGATGTTTTATATATATATATATATATATATATATATATATATATATATATAATGTCATGATTTATAAGAGTAATTAAAATTTTACATTGCAAAAGTCTTCTACTCTTTAGTGTCCCCACTTTATGCTGTGAGGTGGATTCCTCTGTTTATCACAGAGCCCATACAATATAGCTGATTCTGTCAATCTCCCTCATCTACAAGAAGTATATTGGATATTAAGTCATACATTGAGGTATTTGAGTCATTTGAAGTCAAGCTTTATGCAGGTTGGAAAATAGGGATCTATTTTAAATTCTTCTACATACAGCTATCAAGTTTGACCAGCACAATTGTTGAAGAAGCAACATTTTCCCCAGTGTACACTCTTTGCTTCGTTATCAAAAATCAGTTATTCATAGATGTGTGGTCTTGTGTCCAGGTCTTCAGCTCTATTCCATTGATCATCATGTCCCTTATTCTGTCAGTGCCCTGCTGGATTATTGCTATACATCTGTAGTACGGATTAAAAACAGGAATGCTGATTCCTCTAGCAGTTCTTTTACTGTTCAAGATTGTTTTAGCTGTTCTGGGCTTTTTGTGTTTCTGTATGAAGTTTAAGTTTTTCTTTTTTTTTTTTTTTTTTTTCAATTTCTATAAAGAATCAAGTTGTGGGTTGCATTGAATCTATAGGGTTTTTTTTAAATATAGTGGCTACTTTAGAATATTAATATTAGCAATCTCTAATCACAGGAGGTCTCTCTTCACTTATTTCTTATATCTGATAGAAATGAAAATAGAGACTAAATGTAAACTCAAGAAGCACAAGGAAATGAGAAAAAGATTTTTAAACAGGACCCTGATAGCACAGACATTAAGACTAAGAATTGATATATGGGACATTGTAAAAGTAAAAAGCTTATTTATAGCAAAGGACGCCTTCATTTGAGTAAAAAAGCAACCTGTAAAATTGGAAAA
The DNA here is from genome assembly GCA_030674055.1 of Rhabdomys pumilio. Classification (NCBI taxonomy): domain Eukaryota; kingdom Metazoa; phylum Chordata; class Mammalia; order Rodentia; family Muridae; genus Rhabdomys; species Rhabdomys pumilio. The sequence continues at coordinate 12,073 of JANHMN010000086.1, read as the reverse complement.
TATGTTTACCAATTGTATTTCTGACAATGGGTTAATATCTATAATATGTAAGGAACTCAAAAAATGATCAAAAAACAAATAACCCAATTAAATATGAAGCATGGATCTAAACAGAGAGGTCTCAAACACTGTATTTCATCTTATGCTAGTCAGAAAGTCCAAGATGAATGAAATAAATGACAGCAGATGCTAGCAAGGATGTTGGCAAAGGGGAACACGTAAATATTGCTGGTGAGAGTGCATATTGGTATAGCCACTAGGAAAATTAGTGTGGAGTTTCCAAAAAGCTGAAAATAGATTTACCACAAGAAATAAACCCAAAGGAAAATTAGAGTAATTTAACTGGGGTACAAGTGAAAGAACAGATAGAAGAAGGCACATAAAGGAAGATAATAAAAACTGAAGACTTTTTGAAATGTTATATGGAAACCCAGGCTGTAGTAGCTTCAGAAATATATGCATCCAGCAGGAAGTTCAGTGAAATTGCCATAAAATGCAGAGACAATGCACCAACTAGACATCATATGCTGCCCAAAACTCTCAGTAGCAGGAAACAAATTACATCTTTTTGAGTTCTTGTTGGGTGGTAATCAATATAGAAACTCACAACTGAACAAGGTGAAGAGACTTGGAAGTGTTCAGCCTTAAATGAGATTTCTATATCCCACCCACCTCATCAAGGCTTAGAGTTCTATGCACAAGAATGGGGCAGAAGGACTGTAACAGCAAGGAAAGACTGATCTCTATTCAAGGCACAGCAGTGTAGACTTATATTTGAATTCACAGAAACATGACGACACATCCAAAACCTTTACGCATACAAGCAAGACAAAAAAAATCTCAGCAGAAAGATAAGACCTGGGCACAAGGCCACACCTCTGGATACGAAGTAATGCACAGTTGCTTGGACAGGGAAACATGGAAAATCAGCTCTCATTAATGAAGTGTGAGTGTGTGTGTGTGTGTGTGTGTGTGTGTGTATGAAGCTCAAAAAGAAGAAAGACCAAAGTGTGGATGCTTCTGTGCTTCTTAGAAGGGGCAACAAAATATTCACAGGAGGAAATATGGAGACAAAGAATGGAACAAAGACTAAAGGAAAGGGTATCCAGAAATTGCCCCTCCTGGGGATCCATCCTATATACAGTTGTCAAACCAGGATGATATTGAAGATGCCAGAAAGAGCTTGCCTGATATGGCTGTCTCCTGAGAGGCTCCGCCAGAGCTAACAAATACAGAGGTGGATGCTTGGAGCCATCCATTGAACTGAGTGCAGGGTCCCAGACGAAGGAGTTGGAGAAGGAATTGAAGGAGCTGAGAGGGTTTGCAGTCCAGTAGGGGAAGCAACAGTATCAACTGGCTAGACCCCCGAGAGATCCAGGGACCCAAGGATGGCCTTGGTGGACATCAGTGGGAGGAGTGTACCTTGGTCCTATGGGGGTTCAATGCCCCAGAGTAGAGGAATGCCAGGCAGGATGGCAGGAGTTGGTGGGTAGGTGGGAGAGCACCCTCATAGAGGTAGAGGAAGGATGGATGGAATAGGTGACTTTCAGAGGGGAGACCTGGAAATGGAATAACATTTGAAATGTAAATAAAGAAAATATTCAACAAAAGAAAAAAGAAAAAAAGAGAAAAATGTCACACAAAGGGCAATGTGTGATACTTGTAAGATTCAGTCTCTGGAAAGTTATGGGAAATCTACTGATATCTATTCCCTTATCTTAAAACAGGAAATATATTTCAGAGTCTCCAAAATGCCTCATATTCTCCATAGCTTTGTAACCCCCTGCCCCCCCAAAAAATGTGACAAATAATCATAATAAAGCTATTCCTTTCACAGCTTCTAGAACTTTCTCAGGCTCTCATCCCATCTAAACCAGGTTGGGTTAGGCTACACGTTTGCTTGTTTCCTGTTTACGTGTGGCTCCTAGTACCATTAAGACAGTCAGTCCTGAGAGAGGAAAGGAGATTTCAAGGAAGGGTGAGATGATAGTAGAACATGTCCTATGAAAGCAGAAAGAGGAATTCTGATGGTGAAAGGATCTAAGGGAGGAAGAGCGAGAATAAGAGCCAGGAAGAGGAAGCCAAAACAAAGTATATACAGAAATGCAATGAGGAACCTGTTGCTTCATATGCTAGTTTAAAAATATAAACGTAGATGCTCCGTCTTTATGCGCCCCCTCCACACAATGGTGCGGAGGCTCTCCTTAAAGCTGTAGTCTGATTGTGGTATCTGTTCCCCAGCAGGGCTGCTTTGTTTGGCCTCAAAATGCCTACCTTGGCTGAGACTTGATGTGATAGGGTAAAGGGATACCCAAGGGGGCCCCAACGTCTCGGAGGAGAAGGGACTCTGTGAGAGTGGACATACAACATTTGATGTAAATAAATAAATGCATTTTTAAAAATTATAAAAAAAATGAATTATTACAAGACAATGAACATTTCGTTAAGTGCTTCTCAGCCATTCAAGATTCCTCTGTTGAGAATTCTCTGTTTTAGTTCTGTACCCCATGTTTTAATTGGGTTATTTAGGTTTTTGGCACCTAACTTTTTGAGTTCTTTATACATTTTGGATACTAGCCCTTTATCAGGTGTAGGATTGGTAAAGATCTTTCCCATTCTGTAGGCTGCCATTTTGTTCTATTGCCAGTGTCCTTTGCCTTACAGAAGCTTTTCAGATTCACAAGGTCCCATTTATCAATTGTTGATCTTAGAGTCTGAACCATTGGTCTTTTGTCCAGGAAATCTTCACCTGTGCCAAAGTATTCAATATTATTTCCTACTTTTTCTTCTAAATTCAGTGTATCTGGTTTTATGTTGAGGTCTTTGATCAACTTGAACTTGAACTTTGTGCAGGGTGATAAATATGATTCAATTTTCATTCAGATCAGCATCAATTCTTGAAGATGCTTTCTTTTTTCCACTGTATGGTTTTGCTTCTCTGTCAAAGATCAAGTGTCCATAGCTGTGTGGGTTTATTTCTGAGTCTTCAATTCTATTTCATTGATCAACCTGTCTGTCTCTGTACCAATACCATGCAGTTTTTATCACTATTGCTCTGTAGTACAGCTTGAGGTCAGGGATGGTGATTCTCCCAGAAGTACTTTTCTTGTTGTGAATTGTTTTCGCTATCCCGGGTTTTTTTATTTTTACATATGAAGTTGAGAATTCTGTACAGAGTGCATCTGTATGAACCTCTGGCAAAGAAGGTAAAGCAAGAATTTGCTGATAAATGAGTAGTTCCATGTTCCCATGTAAACTGATGGTAAAGAGTGACTGACTACAATAAAAATTCATCAGGGGCCTTGTAAAGAATTTTCCCCTGTGGAATTAGTTCATCTACTTGTGTACATAAAGTTTCCAGAAGGAAACTGTGTGAAGATTTGGTGGTAGCTAATGGCCTGGGCACCACAATTGAAAGAATTTAAAGACAAAAAAGTGTGAAACTAACTCAAAGTTCTATTTATATGAAGTGTAGAGAATGTTTGTATTTTTAAATAAATTTTCATAGCCACCAGAAACTATGCACCCTAGAAAGGGTTCTAGGCAACTAAAAGGCCAAAAGATAAGCAATGAACATCAGCACATGTCTTTATTGGCATCTCTCCGTTTATCACTGAAGGCACAATTAAGGCTGACTGACTATTGAAAAACAACTTTCCATATTTCTTTAGCATAATTGAACATTTTATTGACAGTAGAATTGGTGGCTTTTGTTTAGGTGTGTGTGTTTGTGCGTGTGTGTGCGTGTGTGTGTGTGTGTGTGTGTGTGTGTGTGTGTGTATGTGTGTGTCTAGCATTTGTGTGTGGTGTTGCGTTTGAACCCATGGCCCTCTGTATAATAGCTCAGTGCTTTACTACTGAGTGAAATCCTCAGTATCCAGAACTTTCTGTATTAGAGATTTTATTGTAAATAGATCTAATAGATAGGTTGTCTTCCAGGGAAATGAACAGGTTTTCTTCTGGGGAAAAGATAGAAGTTTATTCTCTATTACGAAGTAACAAATTTCTCTAGGCCTGCCTTGTGATTCAACTCTGAATGAACATTCTTCTTCCATCATTGGACTTCATAAATAAAATCATCATTAACTCTTTCAATTTGTGTGAGAATTCAAAGCCAAGTACCCTGCTATTCTCTAGCAGATGACAGCCTGAAAACTTACCAATGACACTACTTGAATACACTTGTTTTGAGGTATTTACTCTCTCCTTTGAATTCTGAATGCCTTTAGAGATAGATTATCTTTTTCTATAGAAATAGTCATGTTCTTTCACATAAATCTGACCTAACATTATAAGGTAAATGCTATTTACATCTAAAATGTCCAGTATTGAAAAGCATGTTGATGCAAATTAATATGGTTCAAGATCAAGTAGTGTCAATCCATTGTTTTTACTGCCTCGGCTGTCAAAAGTTAAGATAAAGGGTTATGTTCATCCTCAAACAAATTTTCAGGGGCTGCTATTCTTTTCTAGCTCAAACTGTCCCAATGTTTCCACTGCCAATGAGTGTGAAGGAGAAGTTGCACCTGCTTTCAAGGGAAGCAAACCATCTGAAATGTAGTGGCACTGGGGAAGGCGGGCAGCTGAGGAGCCTGTAATTCCACAGGTGCCTTCCACATGCTTTGGTGTTGTGTCGGTGCTTGACAGGCCCGACCTGTGAGAAAAGTCATGTTCAAAATGAAATATATGCTATTTCATGACAAATCAGCATTGACAGATGGCTGTTTGTCATTGGTTTTGACAGCTTGGAAGAGCTGCTTTCAACCTTGGTTAATGTAACATTATACTTGAAACGTTCCAGTCTTCTCATTGAGTATGCCTATATTACCGAACATATCTTCATCTCTTGTTATTTTTAAGTATGTCAGTAAGAGTCATGGAAATCTGTTCTCTAGCCAGTCCTATAAAGACCCCTGTAATAGTCTTGATTATCTCTCATTTTGCAAAAACCTGAAACATAAATTAGCTGCTTCTCTTGTCTATCATCAGGTAACAGTATAGGCCGTCCATATGATAGACTCCAAGCAAGTAACCATATACACATTTGTAATATTTTTTTTCTTTACTATCAACTGTCTAGCAGTGTTATGTTTAAGGATAATTCTACAGTGCTTTTAATCATAAGCATGCTGCTGACAAATGGCCAATTGAAAAATCCCCATTGGGAGTGTTTGAATAATGTCCCTTAGGTGATCAAACAACTCCTCCGTTTATATCAATCCACCTGTATATTTTTTTGTGGCTAAATACAAGACAACATTACTTGAAATCACTAGACATTTTCTCCACCTTATCAATACTTTCAATATATCAGATTCACAGTTAATCTAGTCCACTAACCATGCTATTTAAATATTGCTAAAATATTTTAAACACCATTTTGTGTATGTTTTTTGTGTGTACATGTGCATGCTCACACACGTGTCCCATAGCTGTCGGTGGAAAAGCTTACAGGAGTCAGATCTCCCCTTCCACTGGATGTGGGTCTGTGACATGGAACTCAGATGGTCAGATCTGGTGGCAAACACCTTTATATGGTGAGCCATCTTGCTAGCTCCTTCCAGAATATTTGAGGTGTACTTAAGATTGAAAACGTAAGAGAAAGCACCCCACTAATGGCAGTCTCAGGGAAAATACGTAGCTATGCAAAAATTGCAGGTTGTGTCAGAACTAAGAGGTATCTGCAAGTACTAACTACCACATTGCTTTCTGGTTATATTAGATGGTATATCAGGAAAATATACAGATGTGGAATAAGTATAAAATTTATAACCAACAGAAAGTCTACAAATTTAACACAGTAAAAGAACCTGTGCTCACCAATAATCCTTAAAAACATCAGCATTAGGCATCCAGTACCCTAATGAAGCATTTGGAATAAAGCATACCCAGAATTAAGCTTTTCATTAAAATGACAGTGCTTACACTGCATTTCTGGGTAGAAATTCCCAACTATTATTAAGTGTATAAAGAAAACTTGATTGGGACCGCTAATGCCTTTTTTATTATTGTGGAAGATAAATGCTTTGTTAGAAATAAACTCATCTCAGGCTTACTCTTTCCGCATACTAATTAATAGAACAGAAGCATAGATTTGTTAATTAAAATAAGATACCTTGGGGAATTGAAATTAATTTGGCGTCCTAACAGACAGTCTTATGTCAATAAATTTCCCAGTTGTTTTGCCAGCATCAAGTGAAAAAAAAAAGATAAAGCCATTTTTAAAAAGTGAGAAGTTTCACTTTTTAGATCGGTTACAATGCATGAGGTGGATTAATGTAGTTTTTCATTAAGATTAATATCCATGGATTTGGTCGAGATTTCTGAATATGTTTTCATACATTTCGTATATAAGTCATTTGTTCAACTGTGATCCAGTTTAATCGTCACTGAAAGCTATAACCATCTGGCAGATGTTTCCTGGCCTCTCGGAAATGAGGTGAGGTGCTCATTTCTCCATCTATTGAACACATGTCCAGGTCACCAGAAATACCACTACAATTAGCAATGCACCCTAATTACCAATATCAAGTGTTCTGTGGACTGCATTGTCATGGGCCATAGCTACTCTCTAAAGCTGGAAAAAGTCTATTCAAACACAAATAGAAATGCCCTTGGGGTCAGTGTGAGAAAACTTGCGTTTCAGTGCAATGTGAATTTTGGAACCAAATATTTTCTGTTTGCTTGTATATCAATGTTTTTGTTTTCATTCATATTGTAAAATGCCATGCAGAATAATAACACTAATCCTAGAGTTCTCAACATTTTTGTGAGACAGGCTTTTCTGAAAGCCTGATAAAAACTACAGGCCTCTGTCTTAAATTTAATTTGCATAAAACGTCATAGACACATACCTGTGTCTTGGCTTAAATAAAAATTATATTCAATATAATCAGTAACTTAACTGGGATATCTACATAGGTTAATAGTATCAAATAAATGATTTATTATAATATTAGACTAATAAAAGTATACATGGTAAGAATTTCTTACCTTCAATAAACTGTTACATCTTTCATGTTGTGAACAGAATAGTTTATACCACACCATACCATACATAGTACACCACACCGTGCCCCCCCACAACATATATCACACACAAACCATACACACTACACATTCATATACACAAGCATCCACATACAAGCATATTACAAATACCATTCACCATACACACCCCATATATCACACATATAATACACATGTAATATACACATCATATGCACATACATATACACATCATGCAAAAATACACATACATACACACTAAAACACATACACACATATATATCATACACCACATACACACATACAGTACACACACATTCCATGGCACACATAACACCATACACACTCATACACACACTCACACACACATAGACACCGTATACCACACGCATAAGACACAAACAGCCCATACCACACACAATACACACAGACACACACAGATGCACAAACATACCACACATACATATACACACAAAAATTCCACATATTACATACACACGCAAATATAGACATACATCATTCACATATCACACACATATCTACCACATACCACATATACACACACATACACACACACCATACCACACACAGACACTACAGAACATACATACACACATACCATGTATACAACACATACCATGCATACACACAGCACACATTTACACACATGTATAAACACTACACACATCATACCACACACACATTACAAACCACACTTAGAGGGATCTCTGAGAAATCCCGTCTAGAGCAGTTCCTAGAACAAAAATATTTTGCACTTCCGCCTAAGATCTCTGACCAGATTTATAACTGACCCTTAGACAGGATCAGAACAGAGATTAATATTACTTGAAAATACAATTTATCATGAAATTGTTGCTACTGTTGAGGATGTCTAATGCACACTGAGGAGGTGTTTTGTATGCCCGAAATTTATAAATGATTGATATGGATAATTATTTATTCATTTTAATAAGCATTTTATACAAATCTCAAAATGAGGGGTTATGAATTCATATTATGACTTGGAGGTTGATCAAAATAAAAGCCAGCATGTAGATTAGGCTCTTCGGGGAAAGAATATTTATTGATAGAATTAAAAAGAACATCAAAGATGAAACACAAGTAACATCACAATTAGAAGTCAGGAAAGGAAAACCAGGAGGAAACAATGTCAAATATGCCAAAGAAAGAAACTGTTTTAAAACAAAGGACTTGTCAACAGTCAAGGGTGGGGAGAGGCCACATGAATCGTGATTTCAAAGCACATTCGGTTTTGGCAAGCAGAGGATTCTGTTACCTTGGAAACAGCCAAGTGAGAAGGATAGGCCTCTGAATCGCTGAGTGGAAGGAAGCCTGAGGTCACCTCTCTACAGAGTGAATGGGTGGCAGGTGGGGACGGGAGGCAGAAAAGGCAAATATTGACATATATTTTAGAAAGCCGCTTTTGAAATGAAAGAGACAAAGTGGCTGGGACAGGGAAACAAAGGTGAGAGTCTGTGCTTCACGTTTTCTTTCAAGTGATACTAAAATTTCTGCACAAAGCCTTTCACATGGATTTAAGAACTTCCTCTCCAGAAGGAGAAGTCAATTAAACATTACAATAGATTACTGCGTGTTCTTTGTAGACTCTCCTCCTGGCTACATCCAGCAAATTCTCCCTTAAAGCAGCTTGAAGGTGAAGAGATGAATCCAAGTGCCCCCTTCCGATCCCGCAGCAGCTGCCACGTTTGTTGATTTTTTTTTTTTTTTTTACTTAAACTACCATTCTGAGAAGCGTATCAGGAGGGCTATCGAGTGCTTTTGAAAATCCTTCTTGGATAAAATAATAATAAAACATGAAGGAAAAATTAAACGCTGGTCAGAATATAAACTCCCATCCCAAACTTTCTCACGTAGAAATACTTGGTGCCAAAGTCTACTTTCGTTTTTTCCGTCCTTTTACCCCTTGCTGTTATTTTGTTTCTACCTAAGTGACTGGTTTCCCTCTGTGAGTTCTTGTCTGCTACTTCATGCAACCATAACTCCATTTAAGCCTCAAAGGAAAAGAAATTAGATAAAACTCCGTATGTTTGCTATGTCTAGTAATTTTTAAAACTGAGACGTCTCTAGGTTTTTTTTCTCTCTCTCTCTCCTTAAACCAACAGACTTGAGGGAGGGCACGGTGGGCTCTGTCAGATCCCCGGGAACCCACTTTCATAACCATGCTTTAGTTATGCACAAAAGCTAAAGCTGTTTTGTCCGGTGCTGCCCTTACTTTCCCTGTAAATGAATACTCAGGTTTCTCACTGTCCAGGTTTTAAGAAATACAGAATGCTTATAAACACAGCATCTGCTTCAAAACGCAGTATTCATACTGGACCAGGAGAGATTATAATTGCTTATAAGTTCCTGGATGCTCTTCTCTTGATGAGCAGAACAGAGAAGCCCAGCAAGGGTGTTCAGAAGACAGAAATGGCAAGCCTGAAGAAGCATTGTGAAAATGGTCTCTGGCTTTTTCGATCACTGGCTACTCTTTCCTCTTTCACTCTCTTAAAGAACAGCTTGCATCCCATCACCTAGTTGCTTAATTTTCTGGCTGTAAACAAGTTAATAAAAGACTCTTGGACTTTGAGGAACAAGCTAATTGCTTTGTTTTGTCTACGTAGCTATAAGGCCAGAAAGCTCTGTGCTGTTGAAAATCTAGTAGAAACCCTGAATAAACCTTGAAAAATGGATTGTATGCCTTCCAGTCCTTCAGGGCACTTGTCTTACATGCTTAAAGCCGATGAAATCAACTTTCTTTATCTGAAAACATGGCATCCCCAGCCACAGCTGCTGAACCTCGGTTGGACCTTCATTCTTGCACTGTTGCTAGTGCATAGAGCTCACAGATTTTCTTGGAGCACAAGACACATTTGGAAATATATCCACTGAGTCTCCATATTTCTTTTCTCTCCTAGCTTACGTTATTCTATGGCCCTCTCAGTGTGCTCATAGAAATGAGATTTAAGTCCACAAAACCTTTATTTTGCTCTTCAACACAGCGTTTAACTAAGAGACACCACAGACATATACAGGCAGTTTCAGAATCTAGGTCACCCTTAAGGCAGAGCCTTTCAGGCTGTGTTCTGCCCAGTGTTCTCATGAGTAAGGTATCAGGGAGCATGAGGCAGATTTGCATATTAACTATGATGATCTTTCTGACAGTTGAAATTTTTTAGTTCTAATAACATCAGAAAAAAGTTCCAGGCCACGAGAAGGTTGCTCTCTGTGTAAAACACTTGCTTTGAACCACCGTCAGACCCCTTGAAGATGCCTGGAATGGTCCTGGGTAGAGCAAACACTGGGAACTGGAGTGTTCCTGCAGAGAGATGGGACTCAAGGACAGAAGAATCTACAGACACTCCAGGACAAGAGATTGTCTCAAGAAAGGTGGAAAGTGAAGACTGACATCAGGGGGCCAGTATCAAAGTCCTTGAAGCCATCCTCCAATCTACAACTTGTGCTAGCATTCTCTTACCCACATTTACACATATAAAAGTACGCACACACTCATGCATCACACCTACTTGCACACACACAGTATATATACACACACAAAAAAAAAGAAAAAAAAAAAGACAGAAAAATGTCTTCTCTGTCCCGAAAACCTACTTACCCCTTCCCAGCTCCTAGACAAGTTACCTCCTTTCCTTCATGTTCTAGGACCTCTTCCATCAATTGACAGGTACTAGGAGACAGGAAATGGAGGACAGTGGGACACAGTAGCTATGTATACTGTCTGTAGTGACCCTCGTCCCTTTCACCATCTCCAGGAAGCAATAACCCCTTCTTCTGCATCATATGTTAATTTACATTCTCTGCTAAGATGCTGACTTCTGGGATGCAAGTTAATCATTCTAGCCTCAGAATTTTCCTGTTTATAGGCCACCACTTTGCAATAAGCTTGCCCAGTTTTCCCTGAGACCTATAGGAAGCTCTCAGTACACCCCCAGCCATGGCCCCAAATTTCCTTTCTAAGGCTTTTGTTTCATATTCATGGCCTCTGTTTCTTTGTTGCATGCTTCCCTCCTAGGACAAAGGGAGCAACTGGTCCATCTGAAGGTAGGAATTTACAGGGAAGAAAGCCCTCACAAAAAAGGCCATCAATGTGTTTCTGTTCATCGTCAATTAGGAGGGAGAAACAACCCTATACCTTCCCTTTGCTGTGAAAAACATCACTCCCAAATGCAAAAGAACAGAAACAGTGAGTTTAAGTTTGTTCTATCTGTTCAAGACACCATTATCTAACCATATAAACACTATAGAATTAAGTCATATCACAACCCCAACACTGGATCATTGTTTGCATCCCATGGATAGACAACAGGTATATTTATAGATATTTCTGAAACTATATGCCTGACTGGGAGATGAAAGATAGTATAAAATTTGTATTTGTAAATATTATAAGTACCTGAAAATATTTATAATTTGTCTCTAATTTGATTCTTCATTTATTTGCTTAAATAGTATTAATTAGCTCAGTAGCAATAGATTATCCACGTAATACAATACTTCATGATATCATACTTTATGTGCCTACGCTTTAAAATACATAAAAACATACAATTACTTTTATGACTTTGTGACTTATATAAATACATTCTTTATTTATCTAAAGGAAATCTTCTGTGTCCTAGCCATACATTAATTTAAAAATTGAAAAACCAATAAAAGATTTATAGTATGATGTCATATAATACTGCAAAATGAAGTCGTGTGAAGGAAAAGAAAATAAAGGATAAATAACCTTAAGCTCTAAATTGTTCACTAAAGGGAAACCATTCTCAGCACTAAGGTCTAATTAATTCTCTTGTCAGACAATCAATTGCCCAAAATGTCACCCCATGAGTGCCTGTTCCTTCACTTTGAGCTGCACACACAGTTATGTTTAATTTTAAATGGAAGAAAATAAAGAAATCATCTTATAATCTATAAATTATACAAAATTAGAGCATTATTTATTTTAAAGCATCAATGGGTTTATTAATCTTTGAAAAAAAAAGTGATAATGAGGATGCAATGATAGCTTCAGGAAGGTAAC